>JAMAFX010000224.1:0-37126 GCA_023625875.1 Trichocomaceae sp. PYS4502 | reverse complement strand
AGCAAGCCAGTCCGGTTCATCAGGTATTGCGCTCTTCAAATACATCGGTAGCTCATTGTACCATTCCTCCATGGGCCGTTGTAATTCTTGGGTCTCCTCTATGGTGATTGCTGGGCTAGAGATGAGCAGGCGTTGGTAAACATGATTAGTTTTCAAATGAAAGTTGGTCTGTGCAATAAGGCCGGTATACTTTGTCGGTCCGTTAACTTCCGGAGGCATCGTCATTGTCGCTGGTGTCAGTGACTCTTCGTGGATATTAAGTACATGCTTCGCATCCATGATAGTTTCATCGGGCAGAAGAATTGGACGTCCAAAAGTCTTCGCCGCTCCACTATCAAACATGAAAACTCCCCACCACAGCCGCCTGCGGATTTCTCGCTGTAGCAAACTGATTTTCCAGCCTGGAAACTCCTTATGAATCCCGAGACTCATTGACATCCTAACAGCCAACCCAAGATAATTCCAACCTGTGTTAGGTTTATTTCGCTTTTGCGCGTAGTTGCTGAGAAGGACTAATGCCTGTACGAGTGTAAGGTTTCCCATTTCAAACGCGGAAGCCTGTTGCAGGTGATTTCGGGCTTCCTGATAGAATGTAATGTCCAGATCTGAGCTATCGTCACCAATACTCCACGCGCCAAATGCTAGAATTGTGTAGAGCAGAATTTGCCATGCTGGCCCGTGCGGTCGCGGGATCTGCTCGTGGTATTGTGCCCTGAATGTACTCTCGTGAACAGAAGGGTAACTAGTGTGGTAGTTGAGAAAGTATGCGTCGATAAAGGCCTGTTCCACTAATCCAGATGGAGCTGAGCTAATCAACTGTGATTTGAGTGGAGCGGTCCTGAGGAAGGTCGTCCCACCTGGCGATGGAATATCCAGGTTGAAGCCATGCTCCATAATTGCTCGTAGCGGAACCACACCAGATGAAGCACCGAAGTAGCCAGCCCCTTCGGGCTTGATCGACAAGGCGGCCATGCCATCGGCTAGATCGCCGAGGGAAATTTCTCGCTCTGCCCAGTCGAATCCATCGGCTTGTTGGGGTACTGCTTCGGCAGCAGGTTCGGAATGTTTGCTCTCTGGACGAGCGCGCAGAGATTCCCTTGATGATGTTGATGGCGATAGTGACTTTCTATGACGGGGTTCATGTTCCTTGAGTAAGGAAGCTACAACATTGTCCACGTCACCTCCGGGGAATAACTTGCTTAGTGCCGTCTCAAACGCGCTCAAGCGATCCTCCACATAAGTAAGATATCTACATTGATAATGAGTAAGTTAATTGGCCGCGAACAAAGGGGGTGTTTACTGACTGTCTGGTCAAAGGACTCCGAACGACCTTTGGGCTGTAAACACACTCCTTACCAAGTTTCGAACATTGGGCGCATGTTGGCTTCCCTTTGGAGCACTGTGTTGCGTCAGTGCGATATCTTCTCAATAAACATAGATAGGAAGAGCTACCCTTGACTTTCTCGCTCTGCATTCGTCACACTGGATATTATGTCAGAGATGTTCCCTGGCGGCCATTCAAGTCAAGCACCAAACATACAGCGAAGTTCTGCACGTCACGAGCGTTGCTCATTTTGTAACACCTGGCCCGCACAACAAGCCAAAATAATGAACATATGTATTTTCGGGGTACCACATTCAATCATCTAAACCAGATTAGCGGGATAGGCGGATAGACTAGACGGATCGTAGAGCAGCGCTTTTTCCTTTCCCCTTTATGTATAAAAAGGATAAATACAAATAAAATAAAGTCAAGGCAGGAAAAAAGAAAGACGGTGCTCATAAAAATGTCCGGCTTGAAAACAAGGAAGGCATGTGGAAGTAGTCTTCAGACGGGCGGCGCACTCACAATATGTGTATGTATGTACACTGCCATACAGTATGCGAAAAAAACGCCGAGTCCCAATGGGTTTCACGCAACCCTTCGGAAATGCGAATACTTTGTAGAGATGCCAGCCTCGGAACAGTGATTCAAGCCATATGGCGGCCCCAACATGACATTTTGCTCATGGTCTGAGTTCCTGATTCTTGGTTGATGCAAGCTTGACGACCAAAATATAAGACAGCGAAGAGTCGAAGACATCAAATCGAACCAGGAACCACGTGATGGCAGCAACTAAGCCAATCACAGCACGCGCTGCCCGCTGCGGGCCCTCCATGCCGGAGCCGGAAAAAGGTAGATCCGTTCTATAGACTTCGATGTTACGAACGTACGATGGTTAAATCAAGCAATGCATACAACTTCTTGACGGCATGTCATCCGTTCCATTTGATCTAAGTTACACATACAAAGGAAATGAACAAGACTGCAGAGACAGCAAGCGCGTAAATGGCTCTATCGCCATCGACTTGGAGTTTGGGCCGACCGACCCGTTCCTCTTTATATCCACACAGTTGCCGGTATAATGAAGGCTGAAACCTTTGGAATAAGGAGAGCGACGGGTGTTTTTTTATAGATGTCACATGACTGACAAAACTTAGGCCTTGTCAGGGTTGTGGTAGTTGACATTGGTGTTCCAGCTGTTTTTTGAAGTTAGTATCTTTCGTTAATCGCGGGCATGAATAGCCGATTGAAGCTAGCATAGCTCTACTACTCGTCGGGAGACTTACAACAAGGTCTATGGAAGGGTTAGCAAGCTCTCTCAATGATTTCTGTCTCGGGGTAAGTTGCATACCTTGTCGCCGTCACCCCAGGGGAAGTTCTTAGAGCGGATATTTTGGTAGGCGTACTCGGTGCGCTCCTCCAGAGGGGGCAAGTGGTTCCAGTGCTCCCAATGTTCGGTCCACAGGTTGTAAGCGTTGACACCTCCACCGATGAGGCAAGGAATCACGGCACTAACACGAGGATATCAGTATTAGAGGAGGAGAAGCGTCGGGGCGGACATCGGATACATACTAGATAGAAAGCCTTTTCCACAGAGCTGCGGGAGGTCACGTTAGCAATTGAGGTCACCGAAGCAGAAGCAGAAGAAGCAGAACTTAATCAATATCACTCGAGAGGGGACCTACTGCTGGTAGCGGCGGCATGGTGCTTGACATTCTCGCGCTCACGGTTGAAGGCGTTGTCGACAATCCAGTCGGGCTTGACCTGGTTGCTGTTGAAACGGCGCTGGACGGCGTTGCGGAGGGGAGCAGCACGGGTCTGCTGGCCCAGACGAAGACCGAATCGGTACATGCTGTGCTGAGGGGGGATGTCTTTGGGGGGAAGGCAATTGGCAGTTGGACTTTGGATCTCGAACTCGCAGTTGTGGTGAGGTTCGTTCGGGCTTGGGTGGTCTGACGAAATCCGCTAGTCAGCCTTGAACCCCGTGATTCGCCGGCGAGCCGGTGCCAAGAAATCCCGCTTATGTCAGCCGCTCGGCCCGTGACATCACTTGCATTGCATGCCTCAGGCACGGAAACTTATCGGGAAGGAGCTTGAACTTCGTGCCAAACATCGACTGAACTACATGTCTGCCGCGTGCACTTTTGGCACGAAACCCTGTATGTCCCTGCCATAGGGGCTGGTTATGTCCAGTTTGTGGTTAGATTCGACGAAGTATGCGAGACGAAACAAGAGAGCTTCGCGATGGGCTTCCGGATAACGACGTGGAACGGTATGTTGGATTGTTTTGCTCCGTTGTCTGGCGCAGGCTAATGATACATAAATGATAACTAGTCAATGGCATCCGGTAAATATGCCAAGGTCCACGTAGCTCAGTATGTAGCCATAATGCTTATGTCCTGTTTCTGTATAGAAACCCATTCGGATATCAACCGTGGGCGGATAACCGGTCATTCAATGTGAGCTGTAACGTGCCATCCACCTAGCAAGCAAATACTCATACGGTACTAGGCTATGTTCGATATCCTCGAAGCAGACATCGTCGTGTTTCAGGAAACCAAGATACAGCGGAAAGATCTTCGAGATGACATGGTCCTCGTGCCGGGCTGGGACTGCTACTTTAGTCTTCCGAAGCATAAGAAAGGCATGTTTAGAGATGTGCAATTCCATGATCACCACCCTCTAACTATTTTTCCAGGTTACTCTGGCGTAGCAATCTATACGCGAAATGCAACGTGCGCGCCAATCCGCGCAGAGGAAGGCATCACTGGCTTCCTGTGTCCTCCAAACTCCGCAATCCCATATCGCGACCTGCCGGATCATGAGCAAATTGGAGGATATCCTTCAGAAACAGCTATCCAATTTGCAAGTTGATCGGGCAACACTTGATTGCGAAGGACGCTGTGTCATACTTGAATTCCCAGCATTCGTACTCCTTGGGCTCTATTGTCCAGCTTCCCGTGACGAGACCCGCGATGATTTCCGCCAAGGGTTTATCGGTCTACTGGATGCCCGCATCCGGAATCTCGTTTCGATGGGTAAGAGAGTAATCTTGACCGGTGACCTCAACATCTCGGTGGGCGAGATAGATTCCGCCCATCTCACCGAAGCAATCCGCAAAGGCACTGGGAGCGAAGATGAATTCGTCTCCACCCCGGTTCGGCGAGTCTTTAATCAACTAGTCGAAGGAGCGAAAGTAATAGGCGAGCGTGACTCGGGAAGAGAATACGCCGTGCTCCAGGATATCTGTAGATCGTTCCATCCTGACCGCAGGGGAATGTACACTTGCTGGGAGACGAGAGTGAATGCACGACCCGGCAACTATGGTGCGAGAATTGATTACATCCTTTGTAGCTTGGATATGAAGGACTGGTGGAGCGAGTGCAACATACAGGAGGGTCTTATGGTATGCACCACTTGATCATTCCGCCACAGCTTGCTGACTTGCGTAGGGCTCTGATCATTGTCCGGTATTTGCTGTGTTCAAGGACAAGGTGCTCGTAGACGGAGCTGAGCACGACATCCACGATATTGTAAATCCCCCTGGCGTGTTTGATAATGGCAAGCGTCTGCGTGAATATTCGACAAAATACCTTCTGCCATTGTCCGGCCGTCTCATTCCAGAATTCGACCGGCGACAGAGTATCAAGGATATGTTTTCCCGCAAGCCATCTTCCTCCTCCAAGGAAAACCGCACACCTACCACACTTGGAACAAACGAAGACAATGTCACAACTCCATCTGAGTCTGTCGTCTCGGAGAAAATCAAGCCCTCGCAGAGTCCGTCTAAGCTTTTGACGAGGTCAAACACGATCCTCCCCATGAATGGTCCTTCCAAGCGAAGTCGAAAAGAAAGCACGCCTGCGCCACCACCCAAACGAAGTAAATCCACAGGGAAATCGGACCTGGGAGCTTCAAGTAAAGGTCAGCAAAGTCTAATGGGCTTCTTCAAACCAAAAAAAAAAGCGGAGGAGGCACGGAACCCGAATGAAGCACAAGTCAGCGAGCCAGCTTCACAACCTGCTCTTCAGACCAATCCTTCAAATCCAGCAACTCCTTCGCCATCCAAAACTGTTCAAGATTCGGAAGCTTTAATTCGGAGTCTAGACGACGCACTGACGGAAGCAAGTGATGAGCCTGTGATCGACCCTATAGTCCGCAAGGAATCCTGGACCAAGTTATTCACGAGGAAAACAACACCCACCTGCGAAGAACATCAAGAACCCTGCATTATGCTCACAACGAAGAAGCCGGGCGTCAACTGTGGCCGAACGTTTTGGATGTGCTCGCGTCCGCTGGGTCCCACGGGGCAGAAGGAGAAGGGGACTCAATGGCGATGCAGGACTTTTATATGGGCCAGTGATTGGAATGGGTAGTGCCTTGTATGTCTCGAACTGGATGGCTTTGATTCTATATTCGTGGTCTCTATGGGAAACTACATCTGTTGCTATGTACATCTGTTGCTATGTACATGACGTTACGAAGAATATCAAGACATACACAAGGAAACATGACTACAGAGGCATCCATTGTAGGTCAACCGACTTTAGAGAGACTTGATCTATGCAGTTCTCTATACCTTTGACGCCGAACTTTTGTAAATATGATTCCATCTAGCGAGAAGGCAGCTCAATGACTTCTTTTGGCGATGCGTCTTCCAAAAGCGGTTGATTCCTCAGGCACGCCTCCAACTCAGGGGTCGACGACAATGGCCTCAGGCACCACGTCCCTCCAACCTCCACCAAAGATTTGCAAGAAAATTTCATCTCTATTCAAGATCAAATCCGTCAATGGGAAGAAAAATTCTTCGCAGCACCTGACTCTTCGTATCTCACATCTCGTCGTCTGGCCAACTCCCCCAATTGAGTCATCTGAGACTGCATCGCCCCTTTTTCCTGCCTCTTCCTGCCTCCCCCCAGCCATCTGATATTCTGTTGGTAGGCAGCAGTCCCAACCACCCCAGCCACCGTGTTCGAGACAATTCCATTGTCTCACCAAGTCTCACCGTCGGTGCCCATTCACTCCCAACCTCCCGCCCCAACTTGGCCACTTGATATGTTGTTGACTAGACTCCCAGCCTTCTTTTATTTACTCCCAGCCTCCATTGACTGTGCCCGTCAATATAAAGACTGTTCTCGCCGCGCCTGCCTGACCCCATGACGATATCCCTGAGACATTCGCCACTCGACATGTGCCAGCCTCCATTTTCAAACTCGGTGAATGACTTTTTTTATTAAGAGGTGGCTGGGATATACAATATAGGCAGAGGGGGAAAGCCTTGGACTGAAAGAATGGTGCTCGAGTTTTTTTTTGCAGATATGCCTGTGCAGACTTTCGCCCCTATTTCGTTTTCCTGACGACCTGCTTTACCAAGTCTTTCCAATTAGTTTTACTTTGGTAGGGAGTTTACATTGTATAGGACAGTCCATTCAGTAAAATCACTTTTGATTCATTAGATTCTATTACCTGCACTAACTAATCTTTTTTTTTGTTCGTTTTCCCTAGCCAAGGCCTTTTATCCATCCCACCCCAATGAAGAAATAAGAAAAGTAGAAAAGTTAGACGCCCATCTAGCATCTAGAATAGAAAAAGAAGACATCACGGTCGTCGATGGTCGTTGATGGTCGTCGATTAAAACTCATAGAACTGAAGCGTGCGCACATGCATGCGGACGACGACGAGCCTAAAAAGTAGGACTCGGAAGAATTGAAAGAGTAGAATATTAAAAAGAAGTAATAGGCGTAATGATGCACAACCGTCCCCAGCATCTTAACGCGAAAGACATTGAAAAAAAAAAAAAAGAAATAGAAAGCCGACGAAGAAAAAAAGGCAAGGCAAGACAATCACTAGAAAAAAGGAAAAGACATCGATTTTGTTTTTTTTTTCAGGGGTTTTTTTGTTTTCCGAATGTTTTTGGTGGTTTATTTTTTTCGACTTGTTGCTTGAGAAACATCACCGAATGAAATGAAATAATGAAAGGAAAGTGCGAACGATGGAGCATAATGCGCATCATTGATGATTGCAATGTTGTCCTTCTCGTCGTTCACATGTAAATTTGGTGTCTCGCTTGTATCGCGGCAAGGAAAGAGCCCTAGTATTCGTCGAGAAGGGTATGGCGAATCGAGCTGTCAATAGTCCGTGTATGATCTGGATGAAGACTTTTGCACGAAGAGATGCTAAGACGTTAGTTAATTGACGAATATAGGAGAGATCAAAACTCACTAAACTGAATCTCACGCTATTTAATCGATAAACGCAATAGATATGTCGCGTTCAGTTGCCTCCGTGATCAAAGACTTGAAGCTCCTCGTTTGGTTTAGATGCAACGATCACACCATGGACCTCGGTTTCCTCGAACCCTATGTCAATGAATCCTTCAAGGTCTCCTATACAACCATTAGCTTTGTTAGCGGTTAGAGGGCATATTTAGTCACTATACCTATGATTGTCTCGAGATTTGGGAGAGCGTCTTCTTTGAAGAGCCTTTCATCACTGCATACCCGTGGGCTCCATAGGTTGAGCGGCAAACGAAACTGCATATATGTATGTGAGCAGAAATGAAATCCAATAGTTCGACATTTCTTACTTTTAGTGTTTCGATTCTGGATCGCATCGGTCTCAAACGTAGCATTTCCCAATTATCGCTCTGCACAGCAATTAGGATGGAGGGTTTCGCTCTGTTTTTGATGATTTTTGCTTACCTCATTTGGCTCGTCCGATCGAAGGTGGTCTGGAATAACTGTCTGCGCAATTCATTAATTAGATTCTCAATTGCCTCAGAACTATATGACTTACTTCATGGATTTTACGCTCGATCTCTTGAAAGTTGTCGATCCAGTCCCTCAACACAGCATCCCCGCCCGGAGGCATGATATGAAATTTCGCTTTAACAGCCACCTCTGGATCCTTGAAATGACTCCGTGTAGAAACATCATTAAGGAATTTGGCTTTGGGATTAATTCCGCTCCCAGGTGCTTTGTTGTTCATGAATTGTTGCCATACCTTGAGGCCCTGGTGATAGGTAGGATGCCTCAGCCAGAACTCGACAAGCCACTCGGATTTGCGAAGTCTCACCCAGCAAGGCTCACGCTGTACTACCCCAGTGGTATGCTTCCATTTCCTATGGTTCCAGGATAGTTTTGATAAAAGGACTGTGTGGAATGTCTTCATGGAAGATTCACCAGGGTATAATTCCGGGTAGCGTTGTAAACGACGAACTTCCCTTGCGACTTCAGTGAAAAAATTTGAAGTGTCTTTGATAATCTCGGAGAGCTCATCAGTCATAACTACAAATATCTTAGGAGGTGGTTTGAAGCTGAACATGTCGACATTGTCGTCTGAGTCTTCGTCCTCGGTGATGAAATGCTGATAGATATCATCATAACCACTATCCAACCTCGTAATAAGCTCGATGAGAAAACGATTATCACAAGGCGAAACAACTTCACCACGGTCTAGAAGTGTATTAGTACACATCGATACTGAGGTTTTTTGGTCATACCATCAACAGTGCCCTTATCAAAGGCCCATTTCAAGTAGCTGCCCACATATAAAGGCGCACCAGGATTGTCTGAGGGGACAAATGTGGTCATTTTGAGGCTGTTGATATGGTAGTTGCTGGCGAATAGAAATATAAATCACAAAAAATATGCAGTCTGTCCTGCTGGAAATGTGAAACAAACGCTAGCACAATGATTTTGAAATTGGGTGCGCCTGACGAATCCGCGTCTAGCCCATAAGTGAATGATTGTGGTCAAGGATTTCTTTATTTGCATTACGACGAGTCCCAGCCTCCCTATCCACCAATCCGCTGATACCAGCCACCCTCTATCAAGCTCATGAGGCAGCATTAAATGTTTCTTGCCCCTCTCTCTTTGTCATCCCTTCCTTCTCTCTTCTTTGCACTCGTCTCACCTTCACTCCAGGAATCTCAACTCCAACATCAACCAGCTTCAGAATCTCCTATCAAATACGTTGAAGCTCTCATTTCCAATTTCTTTTCACTCGTATCATCATTTCACACTAGTTTCTTACCTGTCTTCAATTCTACTGGCTCTTCCCAGTCATCATGGCGGCCAACTTGGTTGATGCCCCGGACCTGAATCCCTTACAGAGGGCATTCAACTTATTCATCATGAATCTCCCATCCGCAGACTTGCACGATCTCGTGAACTTCATTAGGGAGTCCGATGATGCGGAGAGTATCTTCAGTCAGAATGAATTCATGAGACAGACAAATGAGGTTCTCCAAGCTCTTTCTGTTCAAGAGCAGAGTCCACTATCTCCTGCCTCTTCCACTGCGAGCTCTCGCTCTACGCGTGGAAAGAAGGCAACCGACCGGAAGCTACGTCCTCTCAATAGCTTCATTGCCTATCGAAGTATGATATGCTAGTTATTTCTTTTAAACAGCCTCTGAACTATGTGCTAACAAAAAATATAGGCTTTTACTCTACTATGTTCACGGACATGACCCAGAAAGCCAAGTCTGGTATCATTAGATATCTTTGGCAGGCCGACCCTTACAAAGGCAAATGGGCTATTTTGGCGAAGGCTTACTCTACCTTGCGTGACGATCACGGAAGCGACGTTTCCCTTGATACGTTTCTGGAATTGACTGTTCCTTTCATTGGTCTAATTCAACCCGGCGATTATCTGGGAGCTATGGGCTGCAGGATTGTGATGACCGACGAACAACACTTCAGCGTCCAGAGTATTTCTTCGTCCAAGCCTGAGCTGTCCGACTCTGCGACTAATTACTCCGTTGACGACATTGTCAACTACTGCTATGAGCGTGGCTATGTTGAGAATTCTAGGCCCAGTCAGGAGTCTGGAAACACCTCTCAGGTTCTGTTCGCCGCTCAACCAATTCCCAATGTCCAACCCGACCAAGGTTCTATCAATTTAGATACCCTCAACCGTCCAATGCAATTCGACGAGGAAGTTCCGCCTGAAGTGGAGGAGGAAAATCGCCGAGTCTGTGCTTTACTCGAAAGGCGCGAACCAACCACGACTCAAGATGACTTCGTCACAGACATTGACAAAGCTGTCGTTGATCTTCAGCAGCACAACAACGGAGATCCGGAGTTCTATGCCCCTTTCAATCCCGCACTTCACAATTTCCCAATCTTTGATCCTCTGGCACATGATCCTTTTGATGGATTCGATATCAGTGAAATGCAATACTAAACGCCGTCGACCGGAGTAAGTTTTCTAGTCTACGTGGTATCGACATGAGCGTCCCGCGATGGAATTTTACCCAAGCTCTGACGTTATCGAACATGGGTTTATCGAACATGGGTTCTTGATTGGCATGAAGCGTTGATGAAGGGTGCATCTATCACGACAGGAAGCATACCGGAAATAAAGGTGTTTGCTGGACAGGTTTTCATCTCTAGACGGTGCATTCTATGATGATCATTTCTTTTTTTTTCTTCTATCTGGTTTCTCTTCGGTCTTCTTCATTCGATATTTCTAATGACTGGGATGGTCTTTACGTTTCTTTTCTTTTTCTTTTTCTTTTTCTTTTTCTTTCTCTTTGTCCGCGGGTCCTTCCACTTCAGTGGCACGGCACAGCACAGCACAACACATCACCGTTGGCTGTCAGTTCATGGGATCAGGACACTCGAGTTCATGCATAATCGGCGAAAAAAAAACGGCTTACGATTCCCGCTGGTGCCCACCAGCACACTTGCATACTCTGGCGTCGTTCTAGGTCAGGATGGTATGGGGTGGGGGGGGGGGGAGGCGAAAAAGGCAAAAAACAAAAAAAAGCAAAAAAACGAGAAAAGACACGAAACAAAAGTCATGTTTGCTCCTTTGTTATTTCCAGTGCTTCTCTTTTCTCATCTTCGACAAAAAAAATCCTTGACGATCCATTATTATGGCGTCAAGCTAATACTACTATTTCTTTTTACTCTTCGTGTAGCTAGTTCAGTTTAGAGTGCCACATGCACATATTGCCAGCAGCGCAGATAGTTAATGGAAACGAGAAATGAACCAGTTTACCTTGACTCTTCCAAGTCACTCGTGCAGCTTTTTAGTTCTGGCGGCGTCGAGGTTTTCCTCTTTCGACCGTGGCGACATCTAATTCTACAGTAGAATCAACCCCCCCCCCTGCTCGGCTCTTTCAATGCAGGCAGCCTCTCTGGCCAAAATTCGAGGATCATTACCAAGAGGGGCGTGTCGGTCATTCTTTGTCAGTCTTTGTCAGTCTTTGTCGTCGACGGACGGATGCCAGACCTTGCACTCACTCGACATCCATGGATAGCGATGTCCATACGTACGCTGGACACTGGTACGTTACTAATATGTAGTAGTTAGTACATACGTACATACTTCTTCCAGAATCACCAACGCGCCGCAGGCCAAATCGAAATCGACGGCTGCGTGCTCACATTTCCCCGGAAAAAGCAACGAGCATCGCGCAGTCTATCAACAACGCGTGGGGAAATACATCCGGGACAGAGACGTGCTGGCGTCCACGATCCTGAAAGCATGGACCAGGCGGGCGAGCTGGGGTACTGGCGCAGTTCTCGATTCTGAATCTTGCATATTGCGTTGCATGCTATGCTCGTGAACATGAACATGAACATGAACACGTCCATGCAGGCTGACCGTGCTAACATATCTCTCTAGGGCAGGCTTTGGATCCGATTTGGCCGATACGATGCATCTTTTTCTATTCTAGTCCTGGATCGGTGCCCTTTTACGAAAGAATAATAATCTAGGGATGGGAGAATTATACGGCATAACCTACATAACCTATCCCTGGCCGGCTTCGTCCATGCCATGCAATGCAATGCGAGGCGATGCAATGCGATGCAATGCAACCCAGACCGACGGATCGGCCCGGGAATAAAACTCCTGCATCCGGCGCGATGCACTTGGATCGATGGGGATGGACAGGGCTGCCCAAGCTGAAGAAAATAAAAATCCGGATTCTCAGAGGAATCCGTTAGTCTGCTGTCGTAGGCCAGCTACGGAGTCTCGTATACGAGCAAGGTCGGTGAGAAGAGCTACTCGTAATATATTGATACAGTAAACCCTGTTTATAACGGAATAATTCAGGCAGCTAAAAAATACGTTATCGTAGAAATCCGTTATATTCGGGTAAAATAACGCAATATTATTGGCTAGTCTCCTTATAACGGATTTTATATGATACAGAAATCCTATATATAATAGAGATAGACCCATAAAAGACCCACAAATACGTTGTTTCAAAGCATTTAATTGGTTCATATATGTGGGGCGAAGGGGTCAAAATCTGTCCGTTATAAACGACTTCGTTATAAACAGGGTTTACTGTAGAGAGGATTTACGCTATACATGAAGCAATAACTCGGCATTGATAGACAGACACGAAAGAAAACGAACGGACGATCAGGGTAGTAGTACTAGGACGAATGAACCGGACGCATGTAACTAGTAGATGGGCATAACGAATAAACGCATAGATGAGAAAAGACAATTTCTGTACACATGTTCGCTCCAAATCTTGACTCGTTGACTCGACCTGTCTCCCTCCCTGAAAGGAAAAAGAAAGAAACTACTCTTCCTGATAAGAAATCTTGCGCATTTCTCCCAGTCTCGTGCGAGCCTGAGAAAGCGCATTTTCGAGTTGAAGGATTTCGACCTACACGCAATTAGTAACTTCTTCCGTAGACTAAAACCGGAGACCAAGGAGAAGAAAAGACTAACCTGCTGCTCCATCTCGCGCACTTTGAATTCGTGGCCACTCAACTTCGTATAATCAATAGCCTCACCCTCCTCCTTGTTCTTCTCTGCAATGATAGCCTGCACCTGGCGAACCAGGCTCCTGCAGGCTGCTCCCACGGCTTTGCTGGCCGTCTCGAGCCGCTCTTGCGTCTTGCTCATGAATGTCGCCTTGACGCGCGACGCCGCCACCAACTGTGCCGTGCTGGCTGCCACGTCGTTACTGGCCACGATGAGCTGTTCGGGAGAGTTGCGGCCGGAAATAACGCCGTCGGCCGTTTCGATAAGCCGGTTTGTCGACGTAGCAACTGCTTTGGCCGCTGAGATCAAGCCTTCGGTCCAGCGGTTGTTCTTCTTGTAGAATGCTGTCCGCGACGAGCTGCCCCGGCCTTCCCGTACAATCTCTTGTTGAGACTCGGTCGCGGCTTTGATGAGCTCCGCTATCGCACTGGTAATGGCCAATGCAGCCTCCAAGATGGTGTCGTTGACACGAAGCTCGTACGTAGTGTAGCCATCACGAGGCTTCTTGCGCAACCTGGCCAAGCGTTCGACCGCTGCATCAATTGCATTGGCTGCCTTCTCCAGTTCCTTGTCCACAAGGTCACCCAGATCGCCAGATGTGCTGATTTTGCTGCCCTTGGGAGCGAATGTGTCGACGAATTTGGATAGAGTCTGGAGATCGCGTTGCACTTCTAGGTTGTTATTGATCACCACGTCGGTCTTTTGTAGTGTTTCGAGTCCCTCTAGGCGGAATGACTGCAAACCGCGGAGGAATCGGATAGTCGCCTGTGCAGGCTTGCGAGCAGCGTTGATCAGCTGGTCGGAATTCTTGTCGTCCGTGGCGAACCGCGTCAGACCCTTGGTGTTGCTCAGCACATCGGCAATCGAGCCTGCGAAAACAGACACTGTGCGAATGATCTCAGCGTGGGAGCTGTTCGGCCCATCGGCGATGAAATTGTTGAAAGCAGTAGAAAACTCTGTAGCCGAGGCAGAAGCCTTTTCCACTTGAGAAAGCACGTAAGCCGGAGAGGCGTTCTGGTTTCCGGCCTGCATCGAAGACTCCAGCTCATACAAGGCATCGTCCACGCGCTGGACACCGCTTTGTAGGACAGAGTCGATAATATCATTGATCTTGGCCACGGTTCCATGCAGGACTTCGTCGATCTGAGAATCCAAAGCGTGGTCGGCATCTCCTTGGTTCTGCAGTAGAATAAGCATCATGCGTAACCCATAAATAAAACCTCATAATTCGAGATAGAATACAATCTTACCAATTTCAACTCTTCCAGCTCCATAAGAGCCTGCTCCATACCAGACTTGTACACTTCGATTTCCTCGTCTTTCTCGCGCAGTGCAAGTTCGTGGTCTTCGTTGAGCTCGCCCCCTTTGGAAGCGTACTCCTCCAAAGCACGAGTTTTGTTCTACTCAAATCAGTAACCAGAGCATTAAATAGGAGAAATAAGTACAAAGGAAGAAAACATACGCGTAACGCTTCCTCTAAATCAGCCATCTCGCGGTTATATTTGGCCAGCAGTGATGAGATTTCCAATCCCTTCTGTCGTTCCGCATTCTCCGCGCGCTCGATAGCAAGTTTGAGCTCACGTTTCAGCTTCTCCGTGTCTTCTCTGTTAGAACCGCTCAGGCGGTCTCGTTCGTGCAAGGCACGGTCACGCTCCCTAATCATGTCCGCAAGCTCGAGGTTCTTCGTCTTCATTTCCCGTTCGAGCTTCTCGCGCTTGTCGATGGCTTCTTGCGCTGATGCCGCCTTCAGTTTCAAAGACTTGGTGGTTTGTAACAGGTCAAGATGTTCTTGTCGAAGCTGCGAATACAGCTTGGCCAAAGACTCATATTTCGAGCGCCAGGTATTTACCTGCTCCTGTAGCGCCTTGATCTGGTCGTCCTTTGACGTAATCTGAAGGTTGAAGTTGCTGTTTATGTTGTTTAGCTGCTCCTCGAGATCCTTCATTCGCCTATCGTACTGTTGCAGCAGGAGCTGATCGCGCTCGTACTGCGCACGAGCGTTGAGGTTCTCTTGCTCCAGCTCGGCCATACGACCTTGCGTTTGTTGCGCGTACTGGTCGCGAAGGAGCGCCTCTTGAGCAAGCCGCTGTTGTTCCGCTTGTAGTCTCTGTTGTTCTTCGAAATCGCGCTGTGCCTGTTGTTGGGCCACGAGTTGTTGGCGTTGCTGTTCCTCCCATTGCTGTTGCAAACGCCGCTGTTCTGCTTCAAACTCTTCCTGCTGGCGTCGAGCTTCGTTATTCCAGAATTCGTTTATAGGCTCTGGTTCTACTGCAGCGGGTTTGGGAGGTGGAGTAGGCTCCCGTTCAACCTCGTTCCTTGGCCGTGCCGGAAGTGCCGGTCGTTCTTCTTCTTCAGACAACAGGCTTGGAGGATCTTGCGGGAGCTTGGGCACGGTGATCAAACTTGTCAAATACCGCAAGTTCGAGCACTCATAGTAAAACCGGACGAGACGGTAGTGTTGCGCATCATAGCGGGTGCGGAGGGGCTCAAGGGCCTCGTCATCACCGGTTGCTTTAGATTTGACTCTTAGCCTTGAAAGTCTTCATTGTTCGGCAGAACAGATACTTACTTGTGTGCATTGCACGCAGCATACTAGTGATGAACTTGTAAATTCCGTAACTTTCCTGCACCAAAGGCACCAAGGCAGATATTCTGCACTCGTTGTTCGTCCCATGTTGGAAGTGGGAAAAGATCAGTTTCTGGAAGGAGTCGATCTGGTCTTGGAGATTCATGAGGTCTGAAATGGCTTCGTATCTGTTCATCTGTTAGCTGCTAGCAACTTAACCAAAGTCCTCTGTCAAGACGTACCCCTCATTCGGATCATTGATCGTCTTCAAACTGATATATTCCTCATATTCAAATAGACCTGTTCGACTCCATTCAGCAAAAACTCCAGTGCAACGACAGGCAGGCCGTGGCAACTAACCATTAAACTCGGGATGATTGCGGTGGAAATGGAGTTTCGATTCCAAAAACATAACATAATCATGGATTAACGGACCGTAGCCTTTACTCAGATACGCATTATTAGTTTCAATTAGTGGCTAGTTTCAACCGGAAGGGCAATAAAAACCTCGTAGACCTTCCCCGCCCACGCCTCTCATCAGGCTATCAATCCAATTGACATGACTCTGAGCTTCGCGGATGGCGACCGGATGGCCTTCCTGGAGGACTTTATGGATTGTAATAAGGGCTTTGAAAGTCTGCACTTCATCTGCGAGAATGGGTTGCCTGTTGACGATGTGTGAGAGTTGGTAAAGAAGAAAAAAAAGGCAAAAGGTATATATATTCATAGTCGTACACTTTCATCCCAGCCCAAAACGCAACCGAGGATTTGTGGTCCCAAGTATAGACAATGCAACTCCGGACATGTTTTCCTGAAACATGTAATCGTCAGTGATCACAGATACCGGCCGGTGTTCGTTTGGCACGGAATACGTACTTTTCGGCGCGGTTTCCTCTGCAACACAACACAGTAACCATCAGTACAGTCCTCCTAGATGAGATAGATCAGAAGAAGACAGATGAAAAAACATACCAATACTAGTAGCTTTGCGGATATTTACCGCAAGATCGGCTTCGGTTCTGGCAACAACGGCACGGGTAAGCGACTGTCCTCGACTTCCACTATTTGACATGTCCCACAGCTTAAGAAATATACATACCTGCTCATACTGGATTATTTTTCTTCCAACCGGCCTCACAGCGGCAAACAAATAGATCTAGGTGCTGAAAGGCGGGGCTCAGGAGCAAGCAAGCTCGACTGACGAGTCCGAGTAGTCTTACAAGCCACCCGCCGTGGCAGCGTTCCGAGACGAGCAGATAGGGGTATACGATACGAAGAGACGAAGACCGCAGCAGGATGCCAAAAAAACAAAAGACGAAATGCAGGCCGGAGGGTCAATTGCAGAGGATATAAAAGCCAGAGAGAGAGAAAGAGAGAAAAGACAGGCAGACGGATTAAAGCTGCCAAATGACGTTCCTGGACTGCCGTGCGGCCACCCTGGCCAATCACACTGCAGCAGCGGGGCGGGACATATAAATCTATACAACATGAACACATATATACCTAGGTAAAACATATAAAACAGTTATAGATATAATCTCGAAGAGTAATCGTGGATTGTTGGTCTATAGAATGCAACTATTTACACCAACCATACTCCGGCCCGTAAACAGACCCAATCCACTCGCAAACGCCGTCGCAGACAACCCGATGCTATGCGCCAGACCGCATCCAAGACCATAAACAAATAAATATAAATAAACAGAATATCATATCATGCATATCATGCACATCGGAAACACCGTAACGAGGTCATAAAGATGAGGCGGTCACAAGAGCAGGTCTTCCTGAGACTGCGTCCGACTGCCCGGCTTATCCATGCGTTCGTCAGTTCCATCATCTACCAAAGCCGTAGTAGTAGGTATAGAGTCCCTTGTTAGTGCTACTGGCGGCGGTGAATTATGGATGTCTTCAGTAGAAGAGCCCGAGATGCGCTCAAAGCCGGAATCTGAATGGTCATCACCCGCATCCTCGCCATCGAAATGAGTCTCGACGGGCTTTTCGTCGTCCTGAGACTGTGTGCTTATTATCTCCTCGTTTGACGATACCGGCGGTACCACATCAGGTTTAAGTCTTGCCGGCAGTGGCGGTGCAATCGACACTGCAGGACTATTGGGCTCGGAATCCAGAGGTGCTTCGACGACAAGAAGGTCGTCCGTGAAAGCAGAGTTGTTGGTTTCGTGGACAGGAACATGCTTTCTCTTCGGTAAAGGTGGCGGCGGGACCGGCCGTTTTTCTTCCCTTTTCTCATCGGACAGCTGGCCAGGAAGTGGTGGGACGGGTTTCCTCTTGGGCATACTGATTGAGTTGGTCATAAACCCGGCTCGTTGTGGCGGCGGTAGCGGTGTTCCCGGAGGTGGGAGTGGACGCCCGCGTCCAATGGGATGCTCTGGCGTCCCCGGTTTGGGGCCTGTGTCCCCAGGTTGTCTGCGTTGGTCAGCCTTATTCAAGACATTCCAGCCCCATTTCTTCGCAGCAGCAGTTGCCGTGCCGATCGCTGTGGCGGCAGACCGTTTGTCGGAAGATATAGACTGTGTGAACGATCTATTGACGCTCTCGAATCTCCCCTTGCGAATCGTCTCTTCGCTGGAAGTCATGGACGAGGTCAAGGAAACAGTGCTAGACATAGTCTCGGAGTTGGAAGAGCTTGGTCGTTGGAAGTTCCCACTGTCGTGGCTAGCTAGCGTGTCAGGAGCACCAGCGGCAGACGACATGATTACTTGGTCTTTAAACGAAGGAGACTCCAAGTAGTTTTCCTTTGGCGGTGATCCATAGGGAGTGTTGGATATGGAGTTAGATTGAGAGCGAGTTTTGATTTCAATCATTGAACTCGTAGCATCTCGCCTCATCTTGTGTCTCTTGTCCGCCTTGGGGGATTCGGCCTCGGTCTTATCTGCTTTACCGTGGTCTGCTGTGATAACGGGTTCTGCAACATTGGAAAACGTGCGTGCTCGGATAGCTTCGAGTGGCGAAGAGTTGTTGCGCTTGTCTACCGATGAGGAGGCAGCAGCGGTCTCATCTGATGGAGAGTCAGAGAGCACAGACTTGGCACTTTTAGTAGACCTAAGCGACGAAGGGTTTGGTTTGGCGAAATCAGGGGTACTCCAGCTGCGTTCGCCCTTTGTTTTCAATGCCTCGGCTGGAAGAGCAACAACGCTCTCTTCCGACTCGAGCTCGTCAGGAATATCGACCCCGTCGTGGAAGTCTGGTATGTCCCGTTGCCAGACGCCGCCGCGGAATGCGAAGGATGATGTGTCTAGGAAAGGAACATCGTCCCAGTACGGAAACACAAGGGTCTCTTCGACCACTTCGCGGATCCTACTCTCGATCGCCCGGAGGATGATGCCGTACGTAATCTGTCTGGCGCTGACAACCGGTTCAATAGACATTGTCATGTCAGGCTTGCTGGCGAAGCAGAACCAAACTCTGTTACTGGGCGGTGGTTTGAAGCGAATCAACACATGGCCTGTCAGTTTCTTCAAGACAACGGCCAGAATAAGATTGACCTCTCTAGCCTTGATTCGAGGGCCGAGGTCGATTCGAGCAGTCGCAGAGATTTCAATACGAATGTTGCCGCTGTAGTTCACATCGGCCTCCACAGTGCAATCTCCGTCAATAGTCAGGTCTTTGAGTCGCGGGTTCGTAATGGAGGGCGCACCCTGGCCCATGTCGATTTTCTGCAATGCAATGTGCGTGATGAAGTTCGGCTTCGAAACCCGCGAGATCTTCTTGGTGATCTTGGTGCGTACAAACTCGTACATTTCGGGGGTCTTGTACATTGCAAGGAACCACCTTCCGATCAATGCATTGATCCAACGAGTCTGCAGATGTTCTTCGGAGGCATGGAGATCCTGGACGAGTTTGACGATATCTTTGACATTATAAATCTGCGGTGACGGCGGGGAGTTGGGCGAATTCGGTATTTTCTCCTGGTTCTTTAGTAGGGCGTGGTAGAAGTCCTCCTTGGCAGATTGACTCTGGCAAAATAGATAGAAAGGCGGAGTGAGTCCTCGCAGATCGGCAATTGAGTCCTCCCTTCGACTCAGACATATGGCATTCCGCTTGGCATAGAGCTCTCCTTCCGGAATATCCTCCCCGCCGCCGTAGATGCTGACATCGTGGTGTGCTAATGAGATCACATGGCGGACCTCGATCTGCTGCTCGTCGTCGTAGAGCATCAAATGGCCGTGCCTGTTTACCATCAGCCTATTTGTATTGAAATTGGGTTGTCTTCAGGGAGACCGATAGTTGAACGAGAGAAACACACCTAAGAACAATATAGAACACATTCCGTGCCTTTTTGAAATTCTTCCCATTATTATTCGCCGGCTCAATACTGGCAGAGGTCTGTCTCCGCTCAAAGATGCTCCGATACATGCTCTGGTAGACACTGGGACTCTCTGTACCGACCACCTCGCCGGCCGGCGTGGTCCGTTCGGGCGGCTTCCCATTCACGCCGCCAGGAACATATTCACGGCAGACAGCAAAGAAGCCGGCTGCCACATCGGATTCGTGGGTGCGCTGGAATTTCTCAGCGAGAACATCCGTGCCGCTTTTCAGGCTGTACTGGTCGTCGTTGGGTTGCAGCAGACTCGATTTCCGGCCGTTGCTGTTGTTGACATCATACGACGGACTGGGGACGCCGCTGTTGTTGCTGTTGCTGTCGCGGACGGTGGTGGATATACTAGCTGCAGCAGAGGAAGAGTCGTCTTGCTTCACGGGCGGCTTGAGCGTGAGATATGCATGGAGGACAAGAAGGGCGATGACAAGAGGAATAAAGGTAACGCCGCCGAGAACGTAGACGATCACATAACCGGTGAATGAACCCATTGGTGGTTTCGAGTTCACAGTAGCAGCTGCAATGCCGGATCCATGGAGGAACGGAGCAGAAAAGGACGAGCGGCGTCGATGAAGAGAAGAGGAGAGGACAGCAAATCAGTAAGAGCAGAACAGTGAACTGGGTTTATTCTACTGTGGAAGTTGATACCTAGGTAGTTGATAGTTGCAACTTGACTCTGGAGTTGAGACATGACGCCGACCCTAGTCTGTATACGGCATTACAGCGTAACTTACGCGGCCGATGCGGCGGATGATCGCACGGAGCCCTGCTATTGGTTTATATCAATACAGCGTATTACCAATACGATATTTGTCTACAACTACAAAGGAAACAGAGATCGCAGTGCCAATTCGATAGTAATTACTAATGAGACTAAAGAGAGAGATGCAGAGAAGAGAACACAAGCCCCAGTCCAGTCCGTATGCACAATGATATTGATATGGATGAATATATATGTATATATGTATATAGGTATATATGTTCACGAGATCGGCCAAATCTACACGAGAACCCCTTCCTAAACACACCACTGGGCAAGCAACATATCACGAGTGAAGCATCCTCGGCTCGTCGACAGGCGACCGCTCAATTCTCTTCGCCGTCGGAGGCACATCGTCCAGATCCGCAAGCTCCGCGTTGTCCGTGTCAATCACGAGCCTGAGGCCGCCGAAATTCGTCTTCACAGGCGACGCACTGATAATTGTCTGCCGGTACTCCTGGCTGTGGTGACTCTTGACCGGCGACGACATGGGAGATCCCAGCCGGCGAGCACTGCCGGTCTCGTCTGGCGGTGTTCCAATTGCCCGCGCTGCTGCGGTATTGAGTCTCAAGGTCTTTGGTTGCTGCTGCTGATCCGGCAGTGGCCGGTCGCCCGCCTTCCAGTTCTCCAAGTCGTTGACAATGCTCTGAAAGTACTGAGCTGCCTGCTTCGTGATAGAGTAGTCGAGAGGGGTATGATTAGCCTTGTTTGGCGCCAGAGGCGGCGCGCCGGCAGAGAGGAGAGCCCGGACTGCTTTTAGGTTACCCCAGGCAGACGCATGATGCAAAGCTGTATTGCCCAGGTGATCCGTCGCAGTGAGAGAAGCGCCGTGGGAGAGCAGGATGGTGATCGCAGAGATATCCTCGGAGGCCAATGCCGAGCCTGCCGAAGCCGCGCGAGGCCGGCTGGAAGGTTGCACATGGCAGGTTGTGTCGACTGGAACATGGCTGGGATTCGCGCTCTGGGCGGCGAGCATCAGAGCAGTTTTGCCGTCTTTGTCCTTCCAGTCTATGATGTGTGGGAATGCTCGACATAGCAGATCAACGCAGTCGGGATGGCAGTGTGCCGCGGCGAGATGGAGAGCCGTCGAGGAGTCGGCGTTGAGACTGATGCCGGGCGCCGAATCATATCCCGTACGATCAGCGTTGGGCGTGCAGGAATCATGGCCAAGCGATAATAAAAGTTCCTAGTATATCCATTTAATAGGCACCAGTCAGGTAAACGAACAAACGAAGATGAACGGCGGTGGCGGTGGTGGTAATACCAATATATGCAAATGCCCCTTAACAGCCGCTAGATGCAAGGAAGTGTTATTCCGGTCTTCGAAATCCGGGTTCTCGAGATACGCCGGATTACTCTTTATAAGACGCTTGACCAGCAAGACGTCGTTTTCCAGAATGGCGCGTCTTAGACGTGCGGAAACATCGAGCTCGATCCTATGTTTTATCTCTGTTAGCCTAACAACAAGAACGTTCGTATGCGAGAAGAGAGCGGCGAACATTTCATTTCAGCTCCATATTCTCTGATTCATGGGATGCAATTCATCTGGCATGCATATTTGTGGAGGAAGTTGCTCTAGCATTAGTTAATTACGTATCTACATCCTCCATGATCCATGATCCATCAGTAGTCGCACTAGCACTTAGCCTCGGTTGGCCCTAGACCCAGACCCTAATTAACTTACTTGCTCGTTGTAGACTCTAGAGTATTATGCACTACAAGATGGAAGATGGTTAGAGCTTCATGCATTGTCAATCTTATTATTAGGAGTATAACAGAAGAGAAAAACACTGAGCCCCGCTAATGAGATACCATCAAATATGCAATTTCATTCAAAGCGAAAAGAAAAGCATTCGCTAAAGAGGACATGATCTCCCAGCGAATTGTACATATTGAAAACACTAGCTACATCATTTCGTTCCAGAGCCAGAGCAGAGCCAGAGCAGAGGCAGAAAAGAAGATGGGAACATGCTAAAGCGCTGTCAAACCTAAGCAAATGAATGATTCCGTTCGTTGCAGGCAATGAGAGGGAAAAAATAATACTTAACATGAGGTATGTTTGCGGAATTCCTGCTCGTATTTCGTTCGTTCCAGTGCAGGTAGATATGAAGGAGATGTTTTGTCTTCATTTCCTCCGTTATTTTGTTCTAATGCTGAACTGCTCCTATTTCCGTCCCTCATTCGGCTCCCAATGAATAGGCTCAAAGTCCGAGTTAAGAAAATGGGCTTGATTGTACGGGGAGCTACAAAAAAAAATATTAGCCTCTTTAAAACATCGAGATAAATAAGATGACTCGCATGGGACGAGCTGTACTTTTTGAATGGTGTAGTGACCGGAAGGGAATGGCTAAGGTTGGGCTTCATCACCAACGGATTCAGCCGAATTTGCGGCCCATCAGACGACTTCGTTGACGTGGGACTGAGCGGGAGAGTCGGAGGAGCGGGAGACGAGACTGTAGACGGAACCGGAGGGCTAATCGAAGGAGAGTAATACTCATGCTGTGAGGGAGACGGCATGAAAGTGGGCGGCTGCGGAGTTGTCGGTATCAAGGGGCTGGAGACGGAACTAAATGCAGATGGGTCCATCATAAGACCTGGAATCGACATCAAATGGGGGTTGGCCTCGAATGACAGCCCGCCGTCGTCCCAGGGGCTGAAATTCGATGACATCCCATATTGATAATTGACTATGGGTGTCATATGAATAGTGGGTTCCACCGAATACAACAGATCATAATGGCCACTATGATTCAAGACACGTTAATTTACCACCGACGAGATAGAAGGACAGAACTTACGGGCGGTATAAAAGTCTGATGCTGGCGATACTCTCTCGGTTGGGAGACAAAAGGTGTGGCGTGACTGCATCGCCCTGACTTCGGTCGAGATAGAGGATTTCAACGGCGATTCCGGATTCTTCAATAACACCATCTACCAACGCTTGGAGCCCGACCTCGTCGATCTCAGTTTTGGCAGGCTCAATTCGCGTGGCGCAATATTGGTCAACAGGGGTGGACAGAAATGCTTGATAACGAACGGGATTGAGTTTCATCCAAGCGCCGGTAAGAAGCTGCGCATGGATTAGAGAACTTCCAAAAAACTATACACGGGGAAAGCGAGTCTCTCACTCTGAAATGTGTGATTATAGACATGGATTGACTGAAATCGTTGAAGATGTCCTCCAAGAAAGCTTCGTTGGGGACATTTTTCTGTATCGAGTCAATCACTCGGGCGAATGTTTCTTCCGTAGCATCAACGAAGGTCTCGTATAGGTATTCTTGATGGCCTACTTGGTCGAGAAACCTGTTCATGGACTTGATCCGAGCCAGCTCTTGCTGGACTTTTATCGTGTTGCGGAGCGTGAACAAGCTCTCGAAATACCCGAAAGCAACCGCTAGAAAAAGAGTATAAGAAGATGAACATGGTCAACACAAGTGGAATTGTCTTGGATATTTTCATACCTCGCCATCCACAGTTTCCATCTCCCTTCATGGTCCGCGTGAAAGGATGCGTCAAGGCAAGAGCCTAGGAAGACGTAAATAAAGTCAGCCAATACTCAGCGTTCCTGTTTCAAGGTCGTTCAGCAGGCATGTTACATACATTAGTCTTTGTAACATAGGTAGGGTCCGCATTCATATACTCGGCTGCTATGACTTGACTTGACCGTTTTGGTGATACCAACGGGCCCTGTCGTCGAAAATGAAATCAGTCACAAGCACACAGCAGGGTATAAAACAACAAGACAAATCGCACCGGTACTTCTGCTTCGTAATCATTTGAGAGCTTCTGGAATTTTTCCAATTCTTCCCGAGATAAAGGCTCCATAGCGTAAGTCTGGGGCTTCGCGTACGCCGGAAGGCCGTTAAAAGGAAAAGGAAAATAATTATAAGGGCTGCCGTAGGTCGAGGGATAAGTGCTTTCTTCAAGGGTTGATGCCAAATATGGTGCACGAGAAAAGTGTGGGTAGTACAGAATGTCGTGAGTTAGAGAGGCACCAGAAAGTTGCATCGCATGAGTGATAATATTATCCTTTTGCTGCTCCAATGCTCTGAACGGAGAACCGACTAGAGAAGACATGATTAGTTATCCTGCTAGCTACGAAGATGAAGAGTCAAGCGCGGCGGGGAGTGCACACATCAAATAAGCATCATCGGTATATTTTCTGTTAGGAACTTAGGCGTATCACTTTGTGCTAGACGTGATCGAGACCAAGGTGGGACGAAGCTGCGTGCGGAGTTGAACAACTTAGCAAGTGTAACTAACTGGTTGGTTAAGTAACTAGCGCTTAGGAATGCTGATCAATCAACCAATCTTAGAGACAGTTATGCATGTGGCCGGCCGATCTATTGTAGTTGTGTCGAATAGAGGAGAAGTGACCTGGAGAGCAGCAGCTGTTTGTCCTCCTCCAATGCTTAAATTCAAGGCGTGACCGGCGCTCGGGCTGATGGGATTGGCTTGTCCTTGCACAATGCACACTAAGAAGCTCTGTGCAGCAACGCAGTAAACCGAGTTACCAGCTGCGAATTTGATAACGTTTCGCTGCAACTCAATTCAATCCAATCCAATCCAATCCAATTCGAACAGATTGATTGGCGTGGCAGTATGCTTCTTTTATATATTGCTCCAATATCATGTATCATGCCCGGTGGTTGATTGATCGATTGACCTGATGCTCGGACAATCCCCGAATTTCCGCCGCGACTGAATTGTCAAAGGATGCAAACGTAACATTCGCCGTTGATGCTGCTGCTTGAGGACGCTTTCGAATCTGTCAGTTGTCAGACTTCCGGACGGGGCGATTATTTGTTCTGGTCCTTTTTGCAAGGGTCTCAACAATCAATATTCTAGGCGGGTAGTACATGTACTATGTAATTGAAAGGAAGCGGGAATCCGCTTCCCAACAGTCACAACGGCCAGGCAGGATGCAGAGGAAGAAAAGAAATGTCATCAAAGATGCAACTGGCATGAATAACGGGCAACACAAAGAGAGATATTCCAAGTCAATACGTCAGGGATAGGAGCAGGCAGATGAATCTCGAAAGAGCCGGCTTGCGGTCAATGCGGGGGTGACACAGCACGTAGAGATTGGAATCAGGAGTACGGAGCAGAGGAGAATAGAACGGCCAGAGAACAGGCCCGAGGAGAAGAAGAGCAGCACTTACAAAGTCCAGGACTGACAATGTAGTACGTACGTAGCACGGTCGTGACTCGTGGGAAGGTTCAAGGTTGGTAATTGCTTTTTCGTTCTCGGCAGGCCGAGTGGACGGCAGAGTTCAGGTAGAACAGCTTGAAGGCCTATCAGCTGTCGTGTGTATTATTGCTTGGACCCAAGAGATGTGATCAGAATCCCAGCAGATGGAGTGGCAGGAGGATCAGACAGAAGTTCTGAAGAGAGATACTCTTGACTCTTGACTGTTGAGCGAGAAGGAGCGGGGTGAACTTTGAGCAAGTATAAAGTACATAAAGTACGCGCTCGTCAGTGTCGTCACGCCGTTACTGTACTGTACCGGTACCTGCCTAGCTACCCGGCACTCCGTACCTGTACGTTACAAGTACCTGACGATACAACCCCTCAGTTATATCAATCTTCTACCTAAATACACCTAGGTAACTATATAAATTTATATATATATATATATACACAGTCACATCACGAAGCTATACAGTTAGTCGCTGCCAAATGCTGAATCCATCACCAGCTGCTTATATCCGACTCTGTGTACAATGTACATTGTACTCTGTACGAGGATTACAGCTAGACACATCCTCCGTTCATAGTTAACTAGTGGTTACATGAATAATGAGGCGCAGGCAGTCAAAGCTCCTTTCCGTTTACTCTGAGTCTGTCTGTCTTCGCGGATAAACCAATCCTCCAACGAACGGGAATCAGTGTGATCTTGCTCGGGATTTGCTCATGGTGCATGCAATCATTGCAATGCCGTGCGTAGTACATACACCTATGTATCCAGCCAGTTATATCAACCAATCTAATCATCCCCTCACATCTGTTTCGACTGCAGTTCCAAATTCACCTGGAGAAACAGACAAATATGAATAAGATAGTACTTAGCTCCAAGAAAAGCAATCCCATGGATCTCCCTGTATTCCGGAACAGAGCGTGATATCTTCCTATTCGACGCTTTCAAACCAGACCACATATCTCCGTTTTCTTGCTCATCTCCTGTTTGTTTGCCAAGTGCCGAGCAAGATACATGCATCCTTATCCGATTAGGTATCGCATAGGGTTCTTTGGTATTTCCTACCAGACTGTTGGGGAGATGGATACATTCAACCGTTATTCAAACGAGTTTCCAACTTGAATGGACACGGCGAATTTTACTGCTTTCCTTGGAAGTTAGATAGTATTCATAGTCTTAGAAATTAAACAAGGTGAACAAATCGGGCTAAACCGCTAGGGTTGGCCGAGTGAACGGCCGCATATATAGTTGGTTACCTAGGTATACTCTCACTATGCCAGTACTACCCTATGCCACGAATCACGTATGTATAAATAGTTAGCTGCCAGCTAGTTCAGTGACTTTGTTGTATGTACATACGACATTTGTATGCAGCGGTGGTGCTAAAACTGCACTAACCACGTCATTGAGCCCTAGCTCAAGCATCTGCGAGTGACATGGCGGGGGATCACAGGGTCTCGCAGTCAGATTTATCTTTGTAGATGTAAGCTTGCAATGTATATGTACCTAACGTTAGGTATCTAGGTATAGTTACAACGTAACCTCCTTCCTCATGAACTGAATAGCACGGTAATAAAAACGGAATAAACGGAACAACATATCAGACGACACGGCCAGCCGCTTTATGCAACGAGACCTTGACACCATTCTGGCTAGCAGTCACAAGTCTGTACAAAGGCACAAACTCCGCCACCGGGTCGCGGTTTTCAATCCCATCAAAGGCCTGCACAATCCTAGCTACAGTGAAGGCAACTCGGTTCATTGCCAGATTCTGACCGGGGCAGACATGGGCGCCTCCCCCAAAGGGAAGGAATTTCCATGTAAGAGTAGAGAGTCGGAGTTTCTCCCATCTTTCCGGCCGCCACAAATCTGCGTCTTCGCCGTAGATATCTTTGCGATGATGGAGGCTATGGAAACTACTGGAGACAACAGTGCCCTTGCGGACGAATACTGGGGAAAGGCCGTCCGGTCCTCCTCCCAATGGAAGGGCTGTATCCTTGACTGCAATGCGTGTCATGTTACTCACGGGTGGAGTAACCCGGAGAGTCTCATTAATAACGTATTGTAGGTAATCAAGCCGCTTCAAATTGTTAGATGTAATAGTGATCTCTGAGAGTTCAAGCAGTTGCTTGCGAAGTTTCTGCCACACGTGAGGATTCCTAGCAAGGTGGAAGAAGATATTGGATAAGAGAATAGCAATAGTATCATGCCCTGTTGAGAAGTCAGCAAAGAGAGCGATTTCTCCCCAATGCTTTTATAACATGGGAAATATAACCCACCAGGAAGAAACACATTCATCAAAGTATCTTCGATCTCTGTCTTGCCTGATGTCTCTTGAACAACATTATCGACCAGGATATAACTTTTGCCAGCCTGCTCGTGAACATTTTGGCGCCTAGCTACAGCTCTTTCCACCGCCTCCGCAACAAACCGACGGATCGTACTGCAAGCCTCCCAGAATTTCTCATCTCGATGCAGGAAGTTGAAGGGGAGCATTCGAAAGCGCGCCCCCATGCCCTGCTGCGCGACATTGAAAGCAGCAGGGAACTTGTGCGAGGAAGCCAACGACTCCCGATCATTAGTATCATCCAAAGAATGCACAGACTCCCCAAAGATGAACTCAGTAGACGAGTCCAGATCCAGCCGCTCAAAGAGAGGCTGCAGGTCAACTGTCGACCTATCCGTCGGCAGTAGCCTTATCAGCTTTTGGACATGCAGGTCATACGAGCCCTCGTTCTCAATATGAATTTTCGAGAACGTCGGACGGATCAAAGCTCGGGCGCGTTCACGTCTGGCGCCGTCCAGAGTCATAACCCCGTCCCCAACAAGAGGGGAAAACGCAAAGTGACGCAAGGCTCGATTGCCGAAGCTGTCTGCGTCTAGGGCAAAGACAGACTGTATATTTTGAGGCTCCATGGTGCGAATGACGGGTCTGATGGCCATCTGGGTCCGGAAAGTGGAACCAAGGACCTCGAATTGTTTCTCCAAGGGGAGGTCCTCGAGGCCGCTACTCGAGCGCTTAGAAGAGAGAAACCAGAGGTTAAGGCCGAGGAAGCGTGTATTCCTCGCTAGCGAGGGCGTTTCTTTGCATCCATTTTTTCTGATAAAACGGGCTCGTGTGATCCTGCGCCGGATGGTGAGAATACCAACTCCCAGCAGGAGGAGAGCTGGTACGAGGAGAGGCCACAGGAGCGTGAACAAGGCCATAGCACGTCACTAATAAATATGATCTGAGACCGCCTATAAGACAAGCACATACTACCTAGGTACGTCGTTAGTAGTCATGTTGAGGAAGAGAAGTCGTGGGTCGAGTAATATCAACATTATACCTATGTAATAATAATGTGCCACTCGGAGTAGGAACTACCTAGGTAGGAAGTACGCTAAGCACTAATACAGAACAGGCAAGTCAAGAACGCTACGTATACCAAGGCTGAATATTTAGGACGAAAGAATAAAGACTCGTAAGTTGTGTTATGGGTCTAATTCTAGTCATAGTCATCTCGTTATCTGCGTGAGTCTGCTAGGAGTAGATTCAATAACCTCCCGCTCTGCCAGCAAAGCCAGGCTTGCCCCTCCAGTTCCGTCCCTTGCCCAAAATATGCGACGCTGCACGGGCATCATCTGCGAGTGCCGTCCCTTGGAAGGGCGAGTGCATAGGGCCAATTTGCGACATCGCAGTCTCGTCGAGCCGAAAGCCCTCGCCATCGTTGAGCGCCGTGCGCCACAAGGCCCGAAGTGCCGAAGACCACTCGCGGACTGCCTGCAGACGCTCCAAATCGCTGGCACTCTCAACGACCACTGTGCCGTGTTCTTGGTCGATCTTCGCGTTGAGCTTCTTGTCCATAATCAAAAATCCTAAGATCTCTTGTACCTCAGAAACGGAAATCTTGATCTGCCTGGATATAAAACTCAGCGTGAACCGGGTGTACGGCGCAATGAGCTTGATAACCGCCTTCGTGCGCATGTTCCGGCTGACTTCGTCGATGTTTTCGGCTATGAAGGGGTCGGCCAAGACATCCTGGTTCTTTCGTAAGATGTCCTCGTAGGTATGAATGTCGTCTCTCTGATATGCATCGACAAGATCCGTCATGGCCGATATGCGAGGGTCGTTCTTGTACGGCTTTGTCTCTTGAGAGTCGAAGGGGTTGATGTTGGACTTCATGAGCATCGTCGTTAACACGAGGTATTTGAGGACTTGGATACGTTGCATGGATCCTGCCTCATCGTAGTTGCGAAACGACTCGAAGAAGTCGCTCTGTGCTTGTTCCCAGTTCTCCTCGCTCATGTGCATCTTGCCTCCGCATTCACGAATGATGCCCATGATCTTCGGGTGTGGAACAGCCGATCGCACCCGCAACGCTCGCTCGTAGAGTGCCTTGAGTCGTTTGTTGTTTTTGGTCTCCGCGTACATTTGGATTTCTAGAGCGTACACTTCAAGAGAATATGTCCCCTTGCTGGGGTCATCCGAGCCATCCTCCAGCTGGCATGCACGATGTAATTCTCGCAGTTTCTTGGTAAGCTGTGTAAATTCCCTCCGATCCAGCCAGAGCTTTGCCAGCTTTATATTCGTCTTCAGCCATAGTCGTTCGTTATTGGTGTTTTGGAAAGTCTTGAGCGTCAAGCGATAAAACTCCTCCATGCAAGAAAATGCCTTTTCGTCGTCCGAACCCTTTTCTATAAAGTCCAGCATGTTGTTTATTGACTTATCTGAGTAGTTTCGCGTGACAGCCGACTTTACATATGTCAAAAGCTCGCGGTAGTGTTCGATAGCCTGGGTAAAGCTCGCTGTCAGAAACGCAACACTTATCTGGAGACAATTTTATATCTGGAGAAATTTTTGGCCAAACTTACATCATCGTATCGACCTAGTTTGAACTCCAGCTTGATTGCTTGTTTGAGTCCCTTGAAGCCCCTTTTCAATAAAACATAAGCACGTGGATTTTCAAATCATGTCTGTCTGCCATCGAGCTTACCAGTCGCCTTTGTCCTGTTCCAAGGCTGGAACGCCCAAGAACTCATCGATGGCTTCTTCTGGATTGTCCGCCTTGATCTGCTTGGCATTATAGTATTTATTCTCTATTCCAATATCACCTGAGTCGTCGTCATCCGAGCCCTCGTACTCGAAGTCATATCTGTTTGGTCAGCTGTTGCTATCAGAGGGAAGTGGCGGAGCTAGGCTTACTGCTCGTCCCCAGAGTCTTGCATAAAATCGTCGTCGTCCGACATGGTGGTGAGCTTTAAACTGGAAGGCCAGGACTAGGAGGGGGCTGCCTGTAATGCCTACTGCAGCTCGACTGCCCGGTGGTGGCAGGTGAGTTGATTGATCTTGTGTTGACTGTTGACTGTTGACTGTTGAGTTGCTTCCATGACGAAAACGCAAGAGCGGCTGTCATTGGCTCCGCGCGTGGAAGGAGGGACTCGGCGCGGCGCTTTATTGATCCGGCGGTACTTTCAAGTTTCTATAGTAAACTATGCAGCACAGCTTCGACAACATCTGCAGAGAAGATCAAGGTTGAATTGGATAAATCAGGTATTGTTACTGGCACACATATTACTCGTTACTAGCTCTTGCAAAGATATACAATGGTAAATACTACATGCTAAATGCTAATAACTAACTATCAGTCGTCAAATTCATAAGGCTTATGTAATCAATCTAACCCAAAGAGGACTAGTGCAGCCTAACATTGCTTTTGCGCCACTGAAGAGTCAAAAGTCAAAACTGTCTGGTTCCATACCACTGTACACTGTACAGATTACGACAAAATACGTGTTAGCTGCTCATCATGGGTGGCGATCTCAACTTGAAGAAGAGCTGGAACCCCGTTCTGCAGAAGAACCAGGAGAAAACATGGCTGGCAGAAAAGAAAGCGCTCGAGGAGCGCAAACGCATCGACCAGATGATGCGCGAGCGGCAGGAGGAGCGGCAGATGCTGGAAATCCAGCAGCTCCAGGAGGCAGCCGGCGGCAAGAAACGACCCAACCGCGTCGACTGGATGTACTCGGGACCCTCGAGCGGGCAGCTGGGGACTACAGAGGAGATGGAGGGATACCTACTTGGGAAACGCCGCATTGACGGCCTGATCAAGGGCTCAGAGAACCAGAAGCTGGAGAAGTCGGTCAAGGAGGACTCGTTCATGGCCCTGCAGAATGCCAACACGGTTCGAGACACGGCGGCCAAGATACGAGAGGATCCGATGCTTGCGATTAAGAAGCAGGAGCAGGCGGCATATGAGGCGATGATGAACGATCCTGCGCGGCGGAGACAGTTGATGCAGGCCGCTGGAGTGGAGAACGGGTCTGCGGAGAAGGAGCGGCGGCACCATCGCCATCGGCACCGACACCGGGACGGTGAGGACAGACGGTCTCGGCATCGCTCGAGGAGGCATGATTATGACGACGCCGACCACGATCGAAAACATAGGCGCCGGCGTGACGATAGCATTTCCAGATCTCGGTCGCCAGCCAGAGATTCTCGCGGTCGACGGTCCTCTTCTCCGTCCAGACACGCCTCACATCGCGATCACCGCGAACGGTCATATTCTCCACAACCTCGTCGCCGCGATCGCTCGCCTCGGCGGGACCGAGATCGAGACCGAGATCGAGACGACAGACGACAGACATGGCATCACAACCCACGGCCTGCACAACCATCTCATCGAGAGTCGCTGCCTCCTTCCCAGTCCAATGACGAGGAACGCGCAGCCAAGCTGGCTGCGATGCAGCAGAATGCGAATGACCTGGACAGCATGCGGGCGGACCGCTTAGCAGCAGCGGATGCGTGCGAGCAGGCGGAGCGCGAGGCCGACGAACGGGCTCGGTCTCGGACGAGCAAAGAAGGCGGCAGAGGCGCTTTTCTGTCGAATATCAACAAACGGGCAGGCGAGCTGGATCTCTCTGAACGGCTCCAGCGGGGACGGCGCAATGTCGAGAAGGAGCAGGAGGCTTATTGAGTTCGTGTTGTTTGTTGAGATTGATAGTTGTATATCCTGCATTTTTCTTAACATAGCCTATAAATAATAAATAATAAATAACAATAAACAACCAATTGCATACATAAACATAAATATACTGGACGTAGTATACTACTACTAGTATGTATACAGAGTGGAGGCTCGGCGGCAAGCCTAAGGCTGTAAGTTAAGGCCCACGCGGGTCTCGCCTCAGGCTGCCAGCCTCAGGCATGACATCGCCCCAGCTTAGCTTGAGACGTCAACCTTAATCAACTCAACTAACTCAACTCAGCTCATCAGCTTCATCGCACATCGTCGTCTCTGTGCGCAACAGAAGAACACTTCAGCTGGGAGACTGCGCCGAGTGCTTCTCGACCGATCGTTTATTTCCTATGTTTATATATATATCGCGCTTTTAGGTACCTAGGTAGCTGTCTCCCTCGGCTTTCTCCTCGAGCTCGCCCCCCTGGTTCCGGTGCATACCACCGCAATTCGCCCTATTCGCTAGGCTCTACTTTCGACCATTGATTCGAACCAGTGCAGCGCATTATTCCATTCACGCATCCAGCGAGCGGCAAGATGGATCTCTGCGGCCGCCAGAAAGTCGTCCAGCGGAAGATGGTTCTGCTGTAAGTTTTGCCTTGTTTGCCGCGGTGTCTGCAATCATGCCAAACGCGGTGATGACTGACGAGTTTCCCGGGATGATGTGCTGTGTAGTGGAGATGGAGCTTGTGGCAAGACCTCGGCTTTGAACGTGTTTACTCGAGGGTTAGTACTTGTCTTCTGAGGCTGGCTGCTAGTTATATGTTAACTGATCATTGCTTTAAAGGTTCTTTCCAACTGTCTAGTATGTTCCTAGTTTTGTTGCCGTCATAGTACTTGGTTAACACAGCTGCTTGAAGCGAGCCCACGGTTTTCGGTGAGTATGAATTTATGCAGACACCGGGAGAAGTATTGAGCTAATGCAATGAGGGTAGAAAATTATGTTCATGGTGATTATGCCGTCGATCCCCCGACAGAGCTTGGCTAACCACATGGCGAAATCAAGACATCTTCGTCGATAATACGCACATGGAACTGTCGCTGTGGGATACAGCCGGACAGGAAGAATTCGACCGCCTGCGCGCGCTTTCATATGAGGACACACATGTGATCATGCTTTGTTTCAGTGTATGCTTTACGTCTTTCGTCTCTCTTCTCTGTTCTCTCTTCTGATAAAAAGGAACAGGTCGACAACCGCGATTCCTTCGAAAACGTAGCCACGAAATGGATGGCGGAAATACAAGAAAACTGCCCCGGCGTGAAAATGGTCCTCACAGCACTCAAGTGCGACCTGCGAAAGGACGACGACCAGAATGAGAATCCGGATGCGGTTTCTTTCGATGAAGGGCTTGCAAAAGCGAAAGAAGTCGGAGCTGTGAAGTACCTAGGTATGTGACTGTTTGCTGTTAACACAATATGATGAGATATCTCTCTAACGATGCCAAAAGAATGCTCGGCTGTCCAGAACCGCGGAATCCGCGAGACTTTCTACGAAGCTGCCAAAGTCGCGCTGGAAGTGAAGCCAGCCGGCGGCAGTTCGAGTGGAGGATGCGTCATTCTATGAATTACAGTTATGTTATCCTCCGACGCAGTCACTCTTTTTTTTTTTTTCTTTCCTTGCTTCCATTCATGCACATTCTTCCCACCTTCAATTTACAACCACTCTCGCCATTTTCGTGGAGTTTCCTTTTTTTCAACTTTGTTGGCATTGATAACGGCGTTGTCCCTGTCGCGAATAACCCGATGCAATGCAATGCAGTGCAGTGCATGCATGCAATGCGATATGACATGATATCCCCATGCTGCTGCAGCCAGCCAGCTTAATCCGTCCGGAGTCATTGAACTAGTTCATGGACACACGCAATCAGCATTTCTTGACTTTTATTTACGTTGCCATTTTATTGAGACACTATTTAATTTCCTCTTCTTAATTCTACTAATCTATCCTGTCGATTTTGGCTTTGGAGTGATGTGATGATTACTGTTTCTGTTAGATAGTTAGTCTATATACTCTGATTCTTGATCCTAGGAAAGATGCTTCAAGGATGGTACTATCTCGTATGGAAAGAAGAAGAAGAAGAAGAAGGAAGATCCTCCACACCAATCTTATACACTTCCTCCACCTCCTCCCTCCGCCTCTCCGGCCCCGGCGGAAAATCAGCCCGCAGTCTGTCCACAAAAGCCCGCACAAACCCATCCGCGGCTTCTCCCACGCTCGTCTTCACGCCCTGTCGTTCCAGACTCGTCGCTTCCTTCCCTTCCAGACCGCAGGCCACGATCTGCTTGAAGAACCACATGGGCTCTTCGGTGACATTGAGCCCGATGCCGTAGGAGCTAATGTTTCGGCGCAGATGGACGCCGACGGCGGTGATTTTCCGGGCGACGATTGCATTGCTGTCGTTGACCCATACGCCCGGGTCGGCGGTCACGAAGCCGCGGACCCCATATGTGGATAGGAGGTCGATGACGGAGTTCTCGAGCAGACGGATGTGGCAGCGTGGCGAGAGTCCGAGACGTCGTAGGTCGAGGATGGTGTATGCTACGAGCTGGCCCGGTCCGTGGTATGTGGTCTGTCCGCCGCGGAGGGTCGGGTGGTATTCTGCAATTGGCGGGTTGTGGTGAGGGTCATTGCGGGCGAGGAGAGAGCGGATGGGCTCGAGGGCCGGTGGCAGCGAGAGCTCGAGGGATGGTTGTTGGTCGGAGGGCGAGGAGGTGTTGGATGGGGGGAGGTCGCGGCGGCCGGTGGTGTAGACGGGGTTTGGCGTGAAGGTGATGATTGTTGGGTCAGGAGGGGATATTGATGTTGTTGGTGTTGTCGGTGCTGTGTTGGAAGAGGATATGGCTTTTTTGTAGGCGAGGTTGCGGAGGGTGAGGAGTTGCTGGATCTGCGCCACCGTGTTGAAGGGTGTGATGCCGGGGAGGTGCAAGTGAGCGAGGCGCATGGTGAATTGACCGGGGCCTAGACCAGACCTCAAATGAGGCTTAAGCAAGTTGGTGGTAGCATGTTTGCTAAAGCCTGCAGCGTACTTAGGTAACTTGAGGTTGACCTAATCGGGCGGAAGTGACGCCATCCCGAATTGCAGCCCGGCACGTGATCATACATCTCGAGAAGGAACTTCAAGGGAGAATTATGAATATAAAAATGGACGAAATTAACTGTTTCTTTGCAATTATTTTATTTTAAAAAACGCAATTATCATGGTATTATCCCATTGACCAGCCCCGAAGCAGTCCCATCTCGCACCAGCCGCCAATCTCGCACGCCGCCCTTCCAGTCTGCAATGCGGCCCTCTCGCACTTGCACTATAACCACGCGACTGTTATCGTCGATGGTCGGTGTCTCGGCGACTCCGCTACCACGGCGCTGACCGAAGGGCATCTCCTCGTTGGGGGCCGCCACAAAGGTGTTATTCTCCAAATGGCGGTCCTTGCACCACCGCTCCTCGTCGGAGCCGCACTCCAGGAAGCGTGCAGTGCCCGTGATTGTCGTCGAGATGCTCGACATCGCACTCGTATTCAGGTTCAGCAGCAGACTGGCGAGAGAAGACCGAGTGGCGGCGGGAGGCGGCGAGCCGTCACGGCCACTGGGGGCGCGGGTTGGCGGGCGGTGCGAGACCCAGTCGTGTACGAGGAGCGAGACGCGCGGGTTGGCCTGCAGGTTCAGTGTCTTGCGCGAGGAGGGGTTGGTGGTCATGATGATTACGGGGTAGGCGTCGAAGGGGGTCTCGGAGAGGTAGGTATAGGACATGAGGGAGACGTGCGGGGTGAGACCGTCGCAGGTTGCTAGATGCAGCTGTTCGAGTCAGTTTGTTGCACCCGTACTTCCACTTCTACTTCCACTTCCACTTCCACTTTTACATAGTAGACGGCAAGCAGGCCATACGTAGCGAGAGTTCTTGAGGCAGGTCACCACCTCGGGCAGCAGCGACGAGCCGACATGCGGATGGGTGGTGGTGGCCGACGCCTCGTAGCTGAGGGGAGGGTTTGTTCCGTCGGCCATGGCAATACAATGCTGCAATTGCAATTGCTGACAATAGAAGAGACAGCTGGTGCTTTGCTGGTTGGCAGCTTAGTGACAACGAGACGTATTGGTATTATTGTATTGCATAAGCTGCGTGAAGTTGTCTGGTTTATCTCAGTTTCTCAGACCTCCGATCACATGACCTGCTTCGCAGAACGCTAAACCTAATCGGGTAGCTTCATCG
>JAMAFX010000223.1:0-37154 GCA_023625875.1 Trichocomaceae sp. PYS4502 | reverse complement strand
TATTTTCGAGGTAATATATTTATCGGCGCAGAGTGCATTTGGTGTCCGAGTGCATTTGGTGTCCGCTTACGTTAATGCAGGTGACCGACTGAAAACTTGCTTGGTCTGTATAACCACGGAACACACCGGCAGCGCCCCGACTCGCTAGCAATCGCTGAATGTGATATACTAAGAGCTGCACTGACTCTCTGAGTAAGGCGCTCGTACATCACTCGGATTCTTACTTCTGACGCTCAGTCATTTCTCATGTAGATCGAGGGCGCTAACTAGACAACAGGCGTCAGGTAGGTAGTACTCCGGAGAGTCACTAATATAGTAATACTAGTACGGGGGTACGGAGTAGCAAGGCTGGGCTTGGTTAACTTCCATGTCTATCACATCACAGTCTCCTCGTAGTTACCTAGGTATGCCTTAGGCGTGACGACAGTCAAAACGTAAGACATGATGTTATGTCTTTGATACGTAGTATGCGTAGTATGCGTGTGCGACCGATTGGGGGCTGATTCCGCTCCTGTTTATTGTGCTCCGCAGTTTACCACAGACAGCCATCTGGTCCATGGACCGCGATTGGTAAACTCGATGGCGTTGCGCCGGCCAGGGGTTACTAGATACTAACATAGTGCGTCCAGTGTGATCGATCTCCATCTAATATTTTGTCGGAGGCTGGGCACTCCGTGTGACTGTGAAACACAGCTAGGCAGAATGATTACATTAATTAATATATTTACCTAGGTAAGATGTACGAGCAGACTCAGCCACGTCAACGAGATATCATTGCTCCCCATACTAAGTCATATTACGGTCAGAACATCCAAAACAATAAATTTCAAGACGATATAATAGATATATGCTCGTTCGCGACGCTCATTGGCGCTGGCTGTGAATGCCCGCTAGGCCGAAAACGCACTAGCCTCGCTCCATCTGCGAAGTTTTAATCAAAGACTCCATATAACTAGGTTGGACAGTTGGACTCGTTGGAGGACTGGACCAGGGGCCAGCTGAACGTGAGCCCGGTGAGTCAGTTACAAATTACTATTTCCTCGCAGCTCTGCTCCGTAACTACTAGTTAATTAGTACTAGCACGCTCTCTAGAAATTAATCTGAATGGAAAGTTGGACTCGTTTATGCGCCGAGAGTAGCCGTATCCTACTCTATCGTTCGTTGAACCTGGCCTGCGTAATTTTATCAGGATCACAAACTCGCTCCTGCTCCTGAGTCCTCTCTAGTTAACTGGCTCGAACGATCCTGAATTGGTCACGGAGCATTCCTCCTGCAGGTAAAAGCATCTTTTTTTTTGCTACCCAATCTGAATAAAAAAATGACCTGACCTGTAACCCGCTGCATGCATTCCAAGGTCGTCTGCGAGGAGGGAGTATACATCAGAACGCATTCCATGGTCATACGCAACACTGGTTTAACCGCCGGGCTGCGTTAGGATGCAGTACACTATGCATATGACAATATGCGCCTCCTATCTTATCTGGGAAACCTTCCAAGGTTCAAGGTTGATGCGATTCTCAACTCCCTTCAAATAATCCTCCGTATGGGACGGTTGACGGACAAGGCCGGGGGTGGTGTTGCCCCAACTCTGGCTCCGTCTCCAGTTTTACTAGTACTGCTCAGTGCTTACTACGTACCAAGTCCAAATTTATCCGGGATGGTGAGTTAACTATTGACGCCATTTCGTCACACGCGAACCGCGTGGTGTGTCAATGTCAACCGGTGGGGGCATAATTAGTAGGCTAGCACTATCGACAGTGGACACACCACTATAGTTGACTTTGTGCCTATCCACAAAACGGGCCTTCTGGAACACAGCGTAGCAAGAGGCGGGACCTATACGAAACACGTACTCCGTGGACCGTAACCTGAATCAGGATAAATCGGATGCCAGGTCAGCACAGACGTCCGAGGGCATGTCATGTTCAATGTTCAATGTTCATTGTCCTGCGCCGCGCCGACCGACTGGTGGCTTTCTTTGTGTTCTATCCAGTTCTAGAGATCTCTCTCTCGTTCTTACTTCTTAGGCTTATTTTATGAAGGAATGGGTTGCCAACAAGGCTGGGAGACCGGAGTGCTTAGTCATGCTGCTATTGGCTGGTGTCCTACCTAGTTAAACCGTCCATGCATCCAATCTGTGCAAACCTAACATATATTATAATATTATCGGCGCGTTTTACTTTTCTGGTGTTGCACCTTCGTTGCTTTTGTTCGAAATGCAATTCGGCAAACGCACGTATCTATATCTGGCTATCACACAGCTCTCGCTAGACGGGTCGGCAAAGTAACCACGTACCTAGGTACCTGGTACGTAGTACCTGTTGCTAGTACCTCCTATCTAGGCAACTGCGCAAAGATCTTCCGCTCCGGTCGACGATACGAAGGAAACTTTTATGTATGCATGTATTAATTATTGTCAAAATTTAATATAGCAGCCAGTCGTATTCAGGGCTCCACCGACGATAACATTGAAACTAAGTTGACTAACTAAATAAATGTCGGTGTCATCCATATTGATTATTGACGGTGGGAAATAAAAATTACCCACCCGTATTAATGTATTTTTGATTGTGGTGGCAAGCAGGCCGGACCTACGGCTTTTTGCTCCTTAGTGCGGTAAGTACCATACTTACGCCGTGTAGTACGTACGTAGTATGTACAGTGTACTCCGTAGTCCGTACCATACTGTAAGTCTGCCTACGGAGTAACTGATATGCGCTGCGACCTCGCCCTGCAGCACGTATCGTAATTACCCCGCCACCAACCTTACTACGGTTGGGCCCGGTAATTATGTTAGTACGATTTTAGGCGGTCAGGCCCCACACCCTCACCGCCTGTAGACCAAAAACACTGCTATTCGCCGCAGAGTGAGAATTAGCTTAGTAAGCAAATAAAACTGGCAGAATTGATTGGGGTATAACCCCTGTAAAAAAATCGTACTAACATAATTACCGGGCTCAACCATAGTACGTACTCCGTAGTAAAAGTAAATTACCAAACGGCGACACGGTATACCAAATCTAAGCGCTACCTTAGTTAGTACGTACCTTGGATCCCAGGGTCATGGCCTCCTCTGTTCCAACCTGCAACATGGATCAGATTCGTGTTCCTTTGCCGAGCGCGCCCTTGTTTCCATGTCATTCTTCGTCATCCTCCACCCCGTTTTACTTTTGCTTTTATTGTGACTTTTATCTCCATGCATCCATGCATCCATCCTGGGACCGTTGCGCCTGCTCCACCCGCTGAGCATGTCCATGCCATGCTTAGTTGAAGTCTGATTCACGTCTCAGAAGTTAGAACTGCCTTTCCCCTTCCCTATTCATGTTAACTAACTACGTATGACTATGTACTATTGTAGTCCGTAGTTATTTCATTAATACGCACCGAGCCATCCATCCATAAACCATGACTGGCCCTCCTTCTCTATTCGCGGCCGAGTCATTGTGACCGCCCCTCTGGCTCCCTTTTATAGTCAACGCCCCAGCCCTGTCTTCTTTCTCTTCCACCTTTCTCTACAACCTTTTGAATGAACACAGTGCTCAAGACGGGAAGACGACATGCTCACGATGGGTGACTATGGCCAGCCCACCTTTCAGCCGCTGCATTGGAATGCTCCCCAGTCCTTGATGCAGCTTGCCAATGAGGCTCCGTCCAGAAACTATCGCAAGGTCATGTCCAGGGTGACCAAGCCCAGCAGTGCTGGCAACAGTCCTCACTCACATGTGGCACGCTCACGGACTATGACTACTCATCATGGCTCACGAGGGGCCATGCCAATCAACTGCAATTTTTTCTCGATTCAGAACCCTTCTTCTATCCAAAGCACGGTAGCAATGCAACCACAAAAGCAGCCACGACCTACGAGCTGGCACCCATCATTGAGACAGTCGCCATACTACGTGCCCAACTGCCACCCCTCGTGGCTTCGCGATGTCTCTGTCCCTGATCTCGAATCACAGCCAGGAATGACATCTATGTATGGCCTCTCTACGCCCATAACGTGCCCCATCAGCGGGGACCTGTTATCAACCAACGATCACTTCCCATCTCAGAACGAATCATACAACTACCTCCTCCCCCCTGGTCCCCAGGCCTACACGCCTGTAGAACCTCCAGACATGCTATTCTCCGAGCCTTCAGAATGGTCCACCTTCAGCAGCATGGACGGAACACCGCTGTCGACTTACCCTTATCCCTGGATGCAGCACCCTCTCCCCTCGACAGATGCCGCCATCGACTTTTGCCATGAGAGTGTCGCATCCGCAGACGATATCCCTGCGCCGCCCACTCCAGACCAAAACCCTCAAGACGACCGACACAGCGGCGTCAATGGTGACGATCTGGTAGCTTTGGGCTTGTACGACGAGCCTCAACAGCTATCCTTTGGCAGCGCCTTGCTTGGTGGTGGTGGTGGTGACGATGATTTTGCTTACCAACGTACCGGAAAGGGACTCAAGTTGGAAGAAACTTTTACTCCTGCCCCGGAAACTGACGATGCGGACGATGAGGACGCGGACGCAGATGGAGATGAGGAAGAGGGCGAGGAGCAGTAATCTTTTGCCTTTTCATTTTTTAATTACCTTATTTACTTGTTTTCATTTTCATACAGATGTCTAGAGCATAGCATGGAGTTTTGAGTTTGCGATTTCATGTATCCTATTGAGGAAAGGACGATACCCCCGGTTGTTTCAACGAATGAATTATCATCATCATCATTATCATTATTCATATTCATATTCATATTCATACTGTCTCTTGTTATTCCCTCATAGAAACCGAAGAAACCGAAACTGTAACCAAGTAGTACCTAGGTAAGACAATACGTATGTCCAAAATCCCGACAATTCCGTCCGAATTCGTTCACGCCTGTCCTGATTGGGCGCCAATTCAAGATGGAGGCCCGAGCTTCCTTTTTTTCCGTTTTCCGTTTTCTTCCTTTTTTCGGCTTCGCCTTTTTCCTGTTTCCGTTTTTGATTTGTGGCTGAAAAAAAGAGTGGGGGGTGCCAGGTGGTGTTCTAGACCCCCGGATGGCGGATAGTCTTGCTGCCTGAATTTTAAGGTTTGGGGCAATGGGTGTGTCCGGAAGAACTCTTTTTCCGGCGGTCCTTTTTTTTCCATTTTGGGATTTTTTTCCTGCTGTATGTCATATGACGATGTGATTGGCCGGCTTTGACATTCAACATTGAAACTATTCCAACATGCCGAAAATAATCATCACGCCCTGGAGGAATACGGCAGAATTGTTAGACGTGAGATCCAAGTTCTATCCTGCATCGTCATCAGCGAGCGATTTACGCTCTGATGCATGTCGAATTGTACGTCTTATGTATCCACCCTACCCCCCCCGGCCGCATTGCTAAATGATTGATGCTAGGTAGAAGCATGGAAACTACGCGGCCATCTTCCTCATGCCGTTGAAGCCACCGCTCTTTTGACTGATGCCATACTGCACGATGACGCCGAGCGCAATTCCGTGTTCGCCATCAGGGCCACATATGCGGCTGCGTTTTCAAGGTACGTGGTTTCCCCCCCGGCAAAATTCTGAGGATGCACATAGTTACATGTGCATTTACCAGATTTGTCACTGGCCTGGTCGACACCAAGCTAGGCGTCCACCGAGGCACGATGTTCAGTCGCGCCTCCATGATTGGCCTGCCACTTTCCTTTGTCGAATTGCGCCATGAAGCTGCCCATCGAGAACTACCTTCTCTAGTCCTGCTGAGGAACTACACCAATCGCGCATTGGAGTGGCTGTGGGGTTACTATTGGGCTAAGATTGATGCTCCTTTCCTTTCATCATCAGCTGCTGCTTTGACGGAGGCAGGTACTCCACCAAGAAGAACGCTGAGAGAGGATGGTAATGAACAGGATGACTTGAGGATACGGATTAGGCACCTCTTACAACAGCAGGACTCTTCGGCCGGACCGCCGAGCAAGAGGCCTAGGTCTGCATATCTTCCTCTGGCTCAGTCGCTGTCGTCTATTTGCAGGGGTAGTGATGAAGGTGCTCTGCTCTTATCTCGCATCCTACTTGAAGAGGACTTTCTCGTTCCGAAAGAGAGAGCGTGAGCCATCCCTCCCACCGCTGAGACGACAGACGACACAACTAATACAAAGACTATATAGATTCGACACGTCCATGGAGAAGCCATTCTCGACCTGGGATCAAACCCTACAATCAATCTCGAATTCTTACCTACCCTTCCTTACCATTCTAACTGAAGAAATGGCCAAACAACTTGACCCGGCGGCAAGGACGTCATCGATAAACGAGGACCCATACCTCCAAGGCGTGTATATGTGGCTGGAACATATCTTGACATCCGATAACTGGCAGAAAGAGAGACTGCTTTTAGGATCTGTGTCTTATATACGAACTTTATGTCGCACGTCCCCTAACTATTGGACTGTGATGCTTGAAAAAACTTTGCTAGCATCGTTACCGACGCTATCTCTTTCGGAGGTTTCGTCTTCCTCGGATCAATTAGCCCGAGTTGAGATTGAGGTTGGTAGCAGCTAGATAGGTTGACGCTTTAATTCATTCGTTTTAATTAACTTCTATGTATCTATTTGGAATACTACCCCTTTGGCCTTGCTGCCTTGTTGCCTTGCTGCCTCACGGAATAGTGCCCTAACTTCGGAAATTTACCTAGGCAGGGTTTGCTCGTATGTTGCTTATTCTGCAGCATCATGCCGATACAATTTGATTACCGTCTAAGAAAAAAGTTCTGTCTGCTCAACTTGCAGCCATGAGAAGAGTGGCACTAGATGTCTTTTGACAGGAATACTGTGTGAAATAATGAAGAGAGGAAAGTGACCTGGCAGAAGCTTGCCTTGGCTATCTTAAAATGACACTAAGAATAATTATTAAGCTAGCAGGTGGCAGTGATATATTTTGAGCGCCTGGCATTGCCAGGATGGATATGACCACACACCGCTCGAGATTTCTAATCCAGTTAAAAGCGGAATAGCAAAGATGAATACCAATTGAACAATTTATGTCGAGCACAACATTGTCTTCATGGTATAGATCACCATTATGTGCGAGCGGCGACTGTAGAAGTCGAAGAAGGAGTTGCGGTGCTGCTGGAAACCGTGCCATCACCTTCCCAGAATGCAGGGACGTCCCAATTGATCATAGGCGCGACACAGTACGTCACATTCACAAGTAGGCTTGAATCACAGCTAGTGCTATTCAGCGAAGGGTTGCATGCCTGGAACAAACTGTAAGGTATGGACTTCACAGAGCAAATCTCGGCACAAGTATTACCCTTTTTAACGGTGTACCATGTGCCGCAAAGTGTCGTTGTTCCATTGGCCACTGTTGCGTTTGCCGGTGGATCCGTGACATACAGAGAATAGCCGGTGCTCGGGGTTGAGGTATCTGGAGGGTTTGGCAGGATACTTCTATTGTACGCGAAGGTTCCAGCTTGAGGGCCTAAGCATACCACGCTTCCAAGGGTGTCGGTCACCTCCAGCAGGTTGCTGCAGGAAAAGTCAATCCATGGATTATACTGACGTAGAGTGCCCGCTAGAATTTGGTTATTGGCTTCAACAGCGGTGCAGTTGTCGCCGGGCTGTAGAGTGTATAAAGGAGTACACGGCAGTGGCATGCAGATTATGTTCCCGGCAATTAGCGAGGAGCAGCTATTGATTATCATGGAATTGGCAGTTAGAATCGAGGCAGATGTCACGTTATGTGCAATTGCGATGGTGTCGCATGTATCGCCTGCTTGAATGGTGTAGTTTAGCTCTGACAGGCACATTGGAGTCAGGGTAGGCTGAGGGAATATAAGAGAAGCAGGCATTGTAGCTGAGACGTTCAGGGAGCATTCGCTGACCATGTACTGCATGCCAGATAGATAATAGTCATTGAAAGCGGAATATGAACTGTTTTGCATCATAATAACCGTGTGTATCCAGCACCACGAGCACAACTGGTCGGTTGGCATTGATTCCATGCTATCGACATCGGAGAATGCCTCAATGACATCTAATGGAATAATTAGCATGGCAATGATGAGCAATAAGAAAGGTCAACGGAGAGCCCTTACCAGTACAATACTGCCCTGTCGATGGATCCTTGAGGCAAGTTTCATTGTATCCTTGCCAGATATACCCGCCCAGGAGAGTGGGATCGGCATAGTCGAGGATTTGATTTGCGCAGTTAGAAGCAACGTTATCATACCAGCTCTGAAGGCTAGCACCGCAACTGGAGCTACACAAGAGATCTGTGAAAGTTGTATTACCGGTTGATTGACCAACGTGAGGTGACATATACATTAGGAGATATTCGGGACAGAGGATGGTCTGCGCTAGTGCTGTTTGGCAAGTAGCAGTGACGAGACCATCAAGACTACCGGCGTCATAGATTTGGAAACCCGCGAAAGTATAAGCTCCGATTGTTGAATTTCCCTCTCTCACCCAGGCAAGAATTGAGGACATAAAGCCATTGACATTGTTTGCAGCAAGTGTGGCATTCTCGTTCACAGGACTAACCATTTGAACCATCCCCTTTGTGACGATGTTATACAACCAGGTGTCTGTACTTTGCGCAATTTGTACGCCCTGCAACTGGCAATTGCCTGTCGCGAGACATGCCTGGCTGTAGTCCGAGAACCAACTATAGAACCCTGGAGCAAGTCAGCCATAAATGTATAGATAACGCTAACTAGGTAGTTATCTGGGAGGTAGTTACCGGAACCCATCAAGTATATTGTTTTAGAATCAATCACTCTAAGCGCCCAAGAAACAGCACATTCAGTCAAAGAAGGATCGCAATCCGAAAAGGTTGGATCATTTGGAAACAGACCCGCATTGAAGGGCAGTGGTGCTTTAGGGGACGGCTGATAGTATGGTGACTCAGTCTGAATCATGCCCATATACACATCCTGAGCCTGAGATAATTGGTATTGATAAAGGACTTGATGCTCAGAAGCGGTTCCGTACAACCATGTAGGGCCCTGGCTCTCGATTAGGATGCCCCGTCCTGCGTACACATTGATTTGTGTTTGGTTTAGGTCATCCATGTCATGGTCTGCGGTCCAGGCCCAAACATTCTGAAGATATGCCGAAGCAGGGGCAGTGATATGCAAGAGCAGTGATGCCGCAATGCAGTCATCATTAACTTCTGGCCGAATAGGGCAATTGGAAACCTGCAAGTTGGACCCAATTGCACCACCCACTCGGAAATGTGAATCTGACTCACATCATCAGTCAAAGGCAGGATCAAATAGGGAAGGAAACAAGAATACGCACCCCACATTCCTGCAGAGCCTTGGCTTGATTCATGGACATTCCACTCCATGAGAATAGCACCTGCCGTGCGACCAGACACTGTGAACATCATACTTTGTATTTCAATAATGCCGACGTCCCCTGCCTGGCCGACTTTGACCGCCACATGCGGATTATATTGGTTTGCGAACTTGGAGCCAGTAGCCATAATCTGGGGCCAAACTTGACCTATGATTCTTGAACCGACAGGGATATTTAACGTATCGGTAATAACATAGACACCAAATGGGAAAAAGACAATAGAAGACATGTTTGCAGCTCGGTAGAGGATACTATTTAGCACAGCTGTGTCGTCTGTCTTGCCATCTCCAGCTGCACCCCAGGACTTAACGTCGATAATTTGACTCATGCCGATATCGGTATAGGCAGGTCGCAGCCGTTTAAAGAAGTTCGCTTCGTGATATCCATAAGTGGCCGTGAGAGAGCTTGAGCGGTTCATAACAGGAATATCATGACCATTGATAAAAGTGCTGTTAGTGCTTGAGGTTGCTAGCATACCGAAGCCCCAAGAATCGACAGTCACGTTATCTCCCCCAGCAAGCAGAGTATCTTCTTTAACGTTATCCAAGACGGCAATTGAGACATTGACAAAGTGTGCGTTCTGAAGAAGGAAAGAAGTCGAGTTATCTGCAAAGAGAGACGTTACAATGCCGGTGGGTGTATTAGAAACGAGTACGTCGAGAAGTACCAATGATCCAACGGACTGTCCGGTGCTCATAGGGCCGCCTGCCTACAATAGTAATAAGCATGTATCCCAATGATCCTTATATGAAGGTGAGGAAATCTTACTCCGCCAACAATCACTACACCCCGGTTACAAGATTCAATGATGATATCTTCCATAGTCCAAGCCCAGTCCCAATCAATTTGCATAGCGGTATTGCAATTTAGAAAGGTGAACTGTGTTGCAGTAAATTGTTGGTTTCCAAAGTACGCTCTGCAGACGTCTTAGCACGTAGATACCCCAGCTGAAGTGGAATTATCTTACCCGAAGTTCCCGCCAACGAATGTAAGATTAGTGAGGAAGCCGCCACTACCATTCTCCATGTAGATCCCCTACAGGCTCGCATAAGTCAATGAACTATATTTGGAGAGGAAGAGCAAAAGGACTAACTTGCTGCGTCGTAGTGTCATCCTCCTTCATGTAAAAGGCAATGTTCTCGAGCGAGGTGGCCTGAGCAACCTGCCAATGAATGGCACATACGTAGGCTGTTGGGTTAGTAAGGGTGATATCCATATTGAAATTCCGAATAGACCGCAGGAAGTTGTTTGTATCCAGATACCTGTTCAAGATGTTGTTAGTTATAGCAGTATTTGCATGAAGGCGCCTACATACCATTCGCCAGTACGACTCGTGTAGACGTCAGAGGTGATGACTCCAAGACCTACGAAGCTAGACGCTGCCAAAATAGTTGGATAATCCAATGGCTGTAAAGAGAAACAGTATGTTAGTAAGACAATCGCAAGGAACAAAAGCAACATAAACAAAAGGAAAAAAAGAGAGCCATAGAGTCTTGCAAACACGCACATTTCCGTAAAGTTCTGTGTTGTAATACTGAATAATCGAAGAGCTGACAAGGTACGTTCCAGGAGGAAAGTAGACAAAAGCAGGATAAATGGTGCTTGAGCCACAATTGGGACCGCATCTTCCTCCATCAGAGATCGCTCTATTAATTGCGTCTGTGTCATCGGTGATTCCATCACCTTTAAAGAATTGAGTTAGAAGAGATCATGATTTAGATGCCCCGGAAACAACAGGTTAACAAACCTTTGGCTCCATAGTCCTTGATATTTCTCCACACCTAAGAAAATATTACTAACCGACTCATATCATGGGCCTTGGATTTGCTGGCTTACCTTGTAACCAGACGGAGCAAACGGGCTTTCGCCACTCTGAATGATTTCGGTCAGCCAGAAGTCGTTATCACCCCGCTTTCGTAGCTCCGAGTGTCTTGAGCCATCGCTGATGTAAGATTCCATCGTTGAACCTTGAGGTATATATTCCCCAAGGCCATTAAACTCCTGAAGCACCTGCCTAGGCATGTTGGTGTCATTGACCGGCTTCCTATGTTCTCTGATCATCTGGGCAGTCTTCAGGGTATTTCGTGGAGCAGGAATCTGAGGAGAGGCTTCAGCAAGCAAACGGGCGGCTTCTGCAATCTGGGCCGGAATTGTGTAGGCGTATGGATTGGTACCTCCCAAAGTCGTGTTGTCAGGGATTGCGGGAGGCGCTAATTTACTAGCCATCTGATTGTAGCGCAGTGGAGGAGCCGGATTGTAGTTTTCAGCAGCGGATGAATTGCTAAACTCGTATTTGTTGCGCCGTGGATTGTCTACTCGGCCTTGGTTCATGATTTCTATGGCTCTCAGCGCCGAATTTACCATGGCTTGCGCCTCACTCAGGCTCGCTGGGGCTATTGAGGCCGTAGGTAACGTGCTGCTGCTTAAGCTGTGAGCGCGAGGCTTTCCGGGGTCTCCTCTCTCGTAGAGACGATGATCATGTTTGCGATCATTTTGATGCTCATGTCCAGCAGTGTGTCCTTGAACAGCAACACAGAAAACTAGAAAACAAAGAAATAGGCTTCGGCACATCGCCAAAGCAACTTGTCTCGAGCATAACGCCATCCTGAGCCGGCTTGTTAATAGAAGATAAACAAGATAGACCGCACCTGGTATATCTTTTACGAGAGGTTGCTAAAGAGCAGAAAATCTCCAGAGAAGAACACGCCCTTGCCCAGACGAACGCTCTTCGGTCCAACGAGTATTCCCTGGATCCGCTAGTTGAGCTCGGAGATAAGACATTTTGGCAAGATTGACGGACGAATGGATATCCCCTAGACAGCCTAATCGTCCGTTCTTATTCGCTTGATTAGAAGTTTTGCAAGTATTGGTATATAAGAAGGCTACACAGCATGAGGTGAGGCTCTATTAAAGTAACCGCCAAGAGATACCTAGTGGGGACATGGCTGGAATTAATACCAATCGGGCAACCCAGTGGATGATCCTAGCGGGTCGACTGGGAAATCCGTCCCTGAGCTAACCGTTTGCAGTTAGGTCTTGTATTCGCGAAATTACCCAGGTACAACCGCGCACACGTACAACTACCAACAGCGAGGCCTTCAGAAGGGTAGAGGAATGATAAGAAAGCAAGACTGGGAGGTTGTACGGAAGATGGGTTGTTTCAGAACACGAGACTCTGGAGCAACGCTACACGGACGGCAATTCCACGACCTGGAAACTGCCTACACAGCTATGTTTATCACATGCCTGGAGGACAGGCACCAGGAAGCCAGTGAAATGGCTATGCATTGTAACCCTAATTTAGGTGCAATTTTTACCTTTGCATTAACAATGCTCATTGTCTATGCCGCTATCCGACAGCTATCGAAAGAAGACATGCGGTTGACGCCTGAACCAGGATAATGTTCAAGAGTTGATTGACTAATGCAGGTTGCAGGTTGCATTTTGTGGAAGCAAGAGGAGTCAACGCTCCAAGCAATTGAGTCTTGATTAGGAATTTGCATGGGTCTTCATGGACCTCTGTGTTTGAGAGCCTAGGCCTGTTGCAGGCGTGGAGCGTATATCAAAGTCCTTTCCGTTCCTATTGCTCTACTAATTTGCAAATCGTGGAATACTTATATGAAAACAGTCGTTTTGCAGTATACCAAGCTCACATTTTATTGTTGCTGAAATCTGTGTTCTCCTGGACCTCTTAACAATGGGGTCAATAATCAAGCTGCTTCCGCCGTTTGCCAGTATCTTGCTACTCTTACTCTATGCTTCACTTGCTGCATCACAGAATTGTAGTGCTACCAAGCTATGTGCAACTGGATGTTGCTCTAAGTAAGTGACTTGGGGGGCCTCATCGCATTTCTATGACAGAGTACTCTAACATTTCCTCGACAGATCCGGATACTGCGGCACAGGACCTGAATTCTGCGTGCGTATTATCTCATCTATCATGTCATCAGCCAACTGATCATTCGTGCACTCAAAAAGGGAGCCGATGTGTGCGTAAGCACATGCAAGTTCAAGGCTACGGCTCAATGCGATGCCAATAATCACTGTCCAGAGGGGTGTTGTTCGAAATTCGGTATCTGCGGCTATGGCCCAGACTGTAAGCAGTCTACCTGTTATACAGTTCTATTAGTGGTATGTTTGGGCTAACATAGGCATTCATGGATAGATTGTTCAAGTACCAATTGCGTGTCAACATGCTACCGAAAGTCAGAGTGTGATCCTGGAAATTGGGGAAGAGCTTTCGCGGAGTCTACCAATTGTCCGCTGCATGTATGCTGTAGCAAGTTCGTCTTTCTCCATCATTTAACAGCAATCTCTCAGCCGGGTAGTTGACGCCTTTCTTCAGGTATGGATTTTGCGGTACAACATCCGAATTTTGTGGTGAGCATTTATCCTCTGGCATCGGTTGACGTAGAGCTTTTAGTCTAATGAAAGCTGACGATTATTAAGGCAAAAAATCCGTGAAAAGACCATCTTGTAGCAAGCGAGGCACACTGTCTCGTGTTGTGGGCTACTACGAAGGTTGGGCCCCGAAACGACCTTGTAATGCCATCCACCCAGAGCAGATCGCTCTAGGAGTGTACACCCATCTCAACTATGCATTTGCTTTGATCGATCCCAAAACATTCGAAGTGGTCCCCGCATATGACAGTGACCGCGCGCTTTATAAGCGTTTGACGGCGTTGAAAATCCAAGACCCAGATTTGAAGGTAAATATTGCCATTGGAGGATGGAGCTTCAACGATCCTGGCCCAACAGCCACGACATTCTCTAATTTAGCGGCATCAAATGCCAACCAGCGTGCCTTTTTCAAGTCACTGGTCTCATTTATGTCGACATATGATTTTGACGGCGTGGATATTGACTGGGAGTACCCTAAGGCTAGCGACCGCAGCGGACTTCCAAAAGATTTTCACAATTTCTCTCTGTTCATTGCAAATCTCAAGGATGCACTAAGAAATACGGGTGGCAGAGATGGATTGAGTGTCACTCTTCCTTCATCTTACTGGTATTTGCAAAATTTTGACTTGGAATCTCTGTCAAAACATGTTGACTACTTCAACTTCATGACCTATGACCTTCACGGCGTATGGGATAAAAGTTAGTGTCGTTGCAAAATTCTGTACTCGCACCGGCTGACAAAAATTCAAGCAAATAAGTGGACCGGTCCCTATTTGGGTAGTCATACAAACATGACCGAAATTACGCTTGGTTTCGATCTCCTCTGGCGAAATAATGTGCCACCACAGAAGGTTGTTATGGGTCTCGCATTCTATGGGCGAGGATTCACCGTTTCTAGCAACAACTGCGTGTAGGTCTTCTTCTAGCTAGAATTTTTTCCGGGGACTTACTCTTACTGTGTCAACGCAGGAAGCCTGGATGCACATACTCCTCGGGATCTGTGCCAGGAAATTGCAGTCAAACATCTAGTATGCTTATGAACAGTGAAATAGATAATATCCGTGCCTTGCGAAGTATCAATCCAACTCTTGATGACAAAGCGATGGCCGAGGTGCTCAGTTGGGACGATCAATGGATCACATATGATGATCCTTCCACACTTCAGCTCAAGACTGACTTTGCTAGATCCGAATGCCTCGGCGGCGTGATGGTCTGGGCTGTCAGTCACGATGATGACAACGGAACGTACTCAAAGGCCCTTTCCAATGTCACAAACAGGCCATTTTGTTCGTTGACAGAGTACCGCAATCCAAATGGAGACGTTCCTTACTTTAGACAAACAGACCAACATTCACAATGTATGTGGACAGGGTGCGGAGAAGTTTGCCCTAGCGGCTACACTGCGGTTTCTCGAAAAGACCAAGGAGCTCGGAAGGGCGAGTTGATGTTGGATCAAACTGCATGCCCTTCAGGCAACATTCGTACGCTATGTTGCCCCTCGAGTAGTGATTTACCGACCTGTGGGTGGTATACTCACAATAACGGGAAGTGCGATCCAACCTGCCCTGAAGGGACGACGGAAATAGGTTCCAACTCTATGTACTGCCGTAAAAGTTATCAGGCAGCCTGTTGTACCACCTCGGCCATGAGCACGAAGGTGTACACAACGACACAATGGTCAGACTGGCCTGAATGCGACAAAGGCACCTGTCCTTGGTCTGCCACCTCGGATACAATACTTTTGACAAACTCTACTACTGGTAGTGGTGGAGCCACATGTAACAATGTCGGATACAGCGACCCTTCATATAGTCTTTACGGTTATTCAAATGGGTATTATGCTTACACGGAGAGAAAGCTTTGTGCGGATACAAGCAACTCGAACTTAACATTCAATTCGTGTGAGTGGCACTCTGACTTGGGTGCCACACGTTCTGGCAGAAAACCGTTCTGTAGATCAAGTTGCCCTGATGGTCAGGTTCGAGTGGCCCTAGACCAGTATGACGAGTCTTGTCTCGAAAACGGCGGTGCACGCGCTTACTGCTGCGATGCAAAGTATGCAACAGAAACAGTAACCATCAATCCACAATTGCAAAGGTGGAAGGACAAGTTGGCCGAATGGATGGAAAATAGTACCTGCCCAGCTGCTCCAGACTACCAGTCACTGGGTTCACTCACCCTTTTTCGCCGCGGCTCACCCGGCGGCGGTTACTATGGCGGATGGAGCAGTGCCTTGGAAGTAGAATATCTATCTATGACGCTGGCTGGCCTTTTACAGGCGCGTATGCTCACTGCTTTGCAGATGGAAATGATAGCCGCCTGGAATAATGCCGTCGGGATAGTATTTCCAAATCTTATATACAATGTTCTAGTCCCTTTTCTGAAGGCATTTGAACCGTGTATTATAGACGGTGCGGGGATAACTGCTTTCGATATCCTTTGCCGCATGTCAGTCTATAATGAACTAGCTGGCGAGGAAGAAATCGTCGACTGCGAAGGCTCCATTTGTGACCCTGATAATCAGCCAGACCTCTGTCAAGAGGAAGATGATGATTCCTCACCGGCCTCTAGGAAGCGCGATACTAACGAAACTCAAAGCCTCCAATCGCGTTCCTTGCATTATCTGGAAAAACGAGGCAATCGTGAACCAAAATATTACGACGTATATTGCTCCGCTTCATCTACATGGGTCCAACGCCTCTATATCATGTCTGAGGCCTATCCGTCCGCTGGTAAATGGGTACCTGGCAACCCCCAATACCAGAACGCAAGAGATTTTCAAAACGAGAAAGATTGTAGCAACGCAGCCATCGCTTCAGTGGTCAAATCTAGTAATGATTATGATAGTAAGTTTGTCCATTCAGCGAGCATACTCAAGGACTACGCTGAGGATGATCTATTATGTAGCGGAACATATCGTGGAGCTACAAATAGTTCCACAATTTTTTAAGTTCATCACCGAAGGCACGCTATTATCAGGCACTACGCCGGCACTCTATACTCCCGTGCCCTGTTCCTTTTTCATACCCACCGCACAAGGTGGCCGTGGTGTCCTAGACCAGCGCATTCTGAGTGGTGTGAGGGCCACATCACCTGGCCAGTCTAGCGATGATACCCCTGCGGTACGAATCATGACAGCGTTAGGAAGCACCCAAAACACAGCAAATTTCTATCTTTTGAGAAAGGAGCTGAATGGGGTTAAGTCAAGTGTGAGTCATCCAGAGACGCCAGCAAACCAGCTCATTCAATGTGTAGAGTCATCGCTAACGCCTGAGACTGGTGATGTAGATATTCAAAGATAATGAGGAAATTATAGCTGATATGAAAAATTATAGAGAGAGGAGTAACCCATCAATTGCTCTCAAGGCTATTCGAGACGTTATTGCGGTGTGGGCATACTTGAAAGACCCTCCAGTTCACACGTCGATGGTAGCTATCGCGAACAATGTGCGGGACCAGCTCTCGATCACACAAGACGCATGGTATCGACAGTCTGGTTTTCACGTTGATTTAGTGGATGCTTGGGAAGAATGGTTCATAGACATGCTACTTTATCACTCTCATCGCTGCGAAGCCTGGGTCACAGCCCAAATCGACGCCATGGAAACACAATGGCAGGGGCGAACTGGCTCGACGGCAACGTTTGTTCAAGGCGCTTTGTGGAGACTCAAATGGCAAAGAGACCAAATTTTCCATATCAGTATAGTGGAATTTTTTTGATAACCTAGGGCTCCGTTAAGAATATGGGTTAGTGTGTTGCCCTCTAAGAAAGGTAGACCTAACTACACAATAGCTGCGCAAAAACGGATGGATATATCATGCAGCCTATTCGTTTCTCTGTGCATAGGCTTTGCCTAGGTGTATATTTCCAAGAATGGTAATCGTATGCGTACAGAGAATGTAGAAATTGGTACTGGCTAGCCCTTGCGCCTATTTTCCGTTTGCAATGAAAAACTCTTCCAGTTAAAGTCCCAGGTAATTTCCTCAGATCCAGAAGGCCAAAGTAATGCAATAGTTTCTTGAAGTCTCTTTGGTAACTCGACCGCTTCGCCCCAATCATATTCCAGCTGTCTCGCAGTTTGAAGTTCGATTTCCCCTTTTCCAATTTCTCTAATCTTCACATGAGCACCAGTGCACGGCATTGATCTAGAGACAAGAAACGACCGAGCCAGGCGCCTTGCAACCTCAACCTCTTCTCTTTCCAAGCTGTGAAGTCCAATGACTGAGACGCGCAGGTGTCTCAAACGCTTCCCGCCACTACTTGCATCTATCACGTCCCAAATCGCCTTAGCCAAGGCCTCATCCATGGCGGCGTTAATGAAAACGTCTTGTATAGGTAAACGTGGAGTTTGCTCAGAAAACTGATTCCAATCTCTCGCCACGCTGTCGCGAGGGTTGCAGTCTAGGTCTAGAATGAGGCTGCGGAGTGCAGAAAATTTGCCGAGTGCTTTATACAGTTGGCATTCTGTCTCGTTACCTAAGGAACGTCTGATAGGAAGGCGCAGTTCTTCAAGCAAAGGAGCGTGGCTGGCAAGTTCTATAAGATCATCCCTTTTTAAGACAGGATATAACTGACGTATTTCTTCTGGCCGCTGGCCACCAGGAAGAACAGACTCAAGAATAAATCCCCGTAAAGATTTACCATGATGAGCAAATATCTCATGGATAATAGCTACATCTCGTGGACAGCAGACCCGAAGGTACTTTAGCGGCTTCAAAGCAGCAAACATAGACCTTAAATCGGTTTCAAAGCTCGGATCTGGTATCAGCGGCTGTCGGAGATCAATATGTAGATATTCCAAGTTCTTGAGCACTGAGAGCTGAGGCATGATATTTCGTGGAAGAAACCAGGGAGGAAGCTTGAGTGCTCTCAAAGAGGAAAAATCAGTCCATTTACTCCACTCCTTGAGTGCATCAGAGTGTGCACCTTGAAGGTTAAGTGAAATTGGAGTAGCCCGGTATAGAGGTCTAATTGAGGCGATATATTCGCTCCATTTTTGGTTCCTAGCAATGAGATCGACTCCTCTAATAACGTGATTGCTTATTAGATTTATATGTTTGAGATTCGGTGCCATTGTAATCAGTGGGAAGATGCACTCGGCTACAATTTCGTGCGGTGTGATTCTTTCTATCTGGCAGAACATCGAGAGCGCATGTAAACAAGGCGATCGTAGAAGGTCCATCTCAAAATGGTCATCGTATTCGGGTATTTTCAAGAAGTTCTGCACTTCGAGGCCCGGTTCATCAAGTGATAAGAGTTGCGCGCCCCAGACACTTAATCGACAGGTTGGATGGTGTTCATGGATCACTTCAAGGAGGCATTTAGGAAACGTATTTCGAAGCACATAATGAATCTCTGTCAAATGTGCCATACTACCTATCAAAGAGATTAATGGCTCCCAGTTTTTCTCTTGGTAAAATCCATAGGATATTGGATGTCGTATGAATTCAATGTTAGTCGGCAAATACTGAGTCAGATATCTCTCCAGAAAAAACCCTGGAGAGTCGAAAGTATGAGGTATAAGGTCACGCGGTCTGATTTTTTCATCGGGGCGGTCAATTTGAAAATGTGACAACAGGTGAGAACCATAGCCTTGCTGTTTGATATGTGGCATTACCATCACATTTAGGCGCCTCGCATGAATGAGAAATTGTTGTCTGTAAGGATTCTCCTTGATCTCCGTCACAATGTGTTTGAGAGACTCGTAGTCCGAGAACCTCACATTCAGGGACTCATAGAGCAATGGGACTGCAGTCTCGTAGAAGCGGTGATTCACAAGGGCCCAGGAATAGAAGTCTTCGTGGTCGTAGTCGCCATCTCGCACCTAACAATTGGTCAGCATGATTAAAACGTGGAGAGAACTGGATCTTCGATCATATACATAACCACATATCATCTGAAGGAGCTCTATGGGTAGTCTATCCATCTTGCTACGTTAGATGGCAGAGTGAGGGGTGGCTCCATGTGTAACTCCAACGTCTGAGGTCTTATTGAAATGATAGCAACGAGAAAGCGACTAGCATGAAAGTAGTTTAGCGCCTAGGGTACACAAATCCGATATTTCCTAACTCGGTAACTATAAACAAAGGGTCATCTTCTGGACTTCTACTATGAAAGAAGGAGGCAATATGTCCCCTCTTTATCCCTGTTCACCGCTAGATCCTGTCATCAACTACATTTAGAGCACTAGAGAGCGATATTTATTGAAAGGCTTCCTCATTCCTCCAGCCTTCCCCATCGCTCTCTCTAGTCGATCACCATTCCTTAGGTGTGCTTCACAGCGAATACTCCAGTGCTTGTAGCTCGAGGTGGAACCGTGACATATAGTACTCATAAAAAAGGCATATTCAATATAATTACCTAGGTACTAGGTTTAGAAAACTTCTAGCAATTAATTATGTATAATTAGGTATCCTTACATATCATTCATCATATCCACAAGAATCCACGTCAGAGTACCTAGGTAGGTACGTAGGTAACAAAGGTAAATGTGGAATGACTGCACGTCGACCCCTGACAAACGTTAGATGCTTGGAAACCTCATTAAAATCATTAGGTATAATGAACTGCCCGAAGATAAAATACTAGCCTATGCGTACATTACTTGAAATTTTAATCTGAAACAAATTACATACTGTATCCAGTGTTCTGGTGCGGATTCACACTGCAGATTTTCACGACGAGCCAACCGAAATGTCGATGTAACCATGCGAATGAATGTCAGAGTAGTTACTTTAGTTGCGCATCTGATACCCAGTGACCTCCAGCTGAGCAGCGATACCCACCATCCTGCTTTATCCACCGGTAGCCCACCGGACACACTCCCATCTCTCTCAATTTCGCCTGAGCTTGTTGCTCCTTCCTACGTGCTTCTTCCTTGGCTTCCTTTTCCTTGCGTATTTTCTCCAACAACACAACCTCCTGCTGCCGGCGTTCCATTTCGTGCTTCAAACGGGCTTGTTCGCGACGCTTTCTTGCCTCCTCGTCGCCTTTTCGTTGTGCTTCTTTCAACTCTTTTGCTGCACGTTCTTCATCTTGCTTCAGCTTGAGAAGGTGCTTCAATTGAGCATCTTCCTGCTCCTTCAGTCTCAGCCACTCTTTCTCTCGAACTTCTGCGGCGAGTTTATCTCGCTTGAGTTGGTTCCACACTTCATCCGTGACACCAGTATCGCGAGGCTCCGTATCTGGGGACTGCTCCATAGCAGCAGGAGCTTCTTCATTTTTCTCCATCTCCGTTGATGACTGCGCCGAATTCGAGTTGGAAGCTAGATGGAGAGGAACATTGAACTGTTGCTGAACTAAGTTCTCTAGGCCCTTTGAATGCTCTCTCACTGGGTTCTTCTCTCTTCTTGAACGCTCTTTGATCATTGAACCCAATTCCTCGAGCACCATTTCTTCGGTCAACGCAAGGGTTCTCCCGTTGGACGCGCTGATCACTCTTTTAAATATGCCCTTTGCGAGTGAGCCAATATCTCGTGCATTTGCCCAACCGTCTAGCTTAGATAGACGGTCGAAATTTTCGAATAAGCTTTCTTTGAAATCATGACTGGGGCATTCAAGTACAGCCAAATCAAAATCTGCCTGGCTCTTGTCTTTCAGCTCTTTCTTCCTCTTAGACAACAAATTCTGCAGTAACTCGAAGCAGTGCTTCGGGCACAAGGACTTGAACTGAATGGATTCGGGGAATCGGCTTGTAAGGCCCGGGTTAATAGACATCAACTGATTGATTTCGGAGTCGTAGCCGGCTAGAATGATTATCAAACGCTGTGCAAATCCGGGTTTCGTAATGCAATCCACAAGCGCGTCCATTGCTTCTTTCCCGAACGGTCCGTCAGCCAGGCGATATGCCTCATCGATAAACAGAACTTTTCCGAGAGCTGTTTCAAGGAGACTCTGCGTTTTGGGACCCGTCTGTCCTACATACTGACCAACCAAATCAGTAGCTGAGGCCTCTACCACCTCTGCCGAAGCAAGCAATCCCATGTCGTAGTAAACTTTGCCCATTTTTCTAGCCGTACTCGTTTTGCCAGTGCCTGGTCAGATTAAGATTAGCATACGGAATCTAAGAACACACGAATGCTTCATACCTGGGGGCCCCCTGAAGAGAAAATTAAACGGCACTTGCTCACGAGGATTCATATTTATCTGTTTCAGCTTCCTAACCATTTGTCTATTTTCTTCAAGCTTCGCAATGATCTCCTCGCATCCCACCACACCTTCAAATAACATGGCAATATTTGTATCACCACGTTCCGCACGATCGTGATCTTCATCAAAATCTTCAGCATCGAGGACAGATTTCGATGCATTGATTTGAGTTCGGCTGGAAGAAAGGCGTTTTTGGTAGTGAATTTTCGCTGAATTGAGCAAGATATCAACCTCGCCAGCATTTCCAAAATGGGGTTGATTGCGGGCTCGCTCCAACATCTCCAAGACCACCTTTCGACCCTGTTCGGTAATGCCGAATCCTTGCTGCTTCAACTTCAGACTGAGAATCCTATCTAGCTCATCTTCTGTGAAATCGTCGAATTCAAAAGCTTGATCAATAGGGAATCGTCGACTCAGACCAGGGTTGACATTCTGAAACATCTTTTGCATCTGATCTTTGTAGCCCAATAGCAAAACACATCTATCCTCCCCTGGCGTGCTTTGCACTTCTGCCACAATGGTATCGACAACGGCACTTCTGTATGGATCGCTCTTGGGGCCTGAGCCGTCAGAAGTTCCTCCCGCGAACAGACCATAGGCCTCGTCGATAACTAAGACTTTTCCCTGCGTGGATGCTAGAATGCCTTTCGTGTTTTTCTCAGACTCTCCCATAACACTGCCAACAAAATCGGAAGGATTTTTGACTACCACTAATTAAATAGTTAGAAATGATACGCGTTGATATTGATACCTAGGTATGAACAACTCACCTTCACCATTTGATAGCAGTCCTATGTCAACAAGTATCTGTCCGTAGAGCTTTGCAACCGTCGTCTTGCCTGTCCCTGGTGATCCTAGAAAGACTCGATTCAGGCTGAATTCGACCAAGGACTGCTCCTGCAGTTCACGTTGGTAGTTGTATTGAACACTATCCAACAATGCCTTGACTGTCTTCTTCACCGACTCCAGCCCAATCATCTGCTTCAGCTTCCGCCAAGCTGACGAACTCTCCAAAGCCTGGGATGGTTCCGGCCCGATAAGATCCTCTTTGGTGAGCAGAAAATCATCGACTTTAGAGCCTCGTTGTCGTCTCTCTCGCTTTAGTCGTCTAGACTGTCGATCTGAAATTCTAGCTATCGCGTTCTCAACTGCCCTCGCGTTCGCAAAGCCCTCGCGACCACGGCCTCGGCCAATACGGCGAGCAACAATGCGGCAATACAGTCCTCCAAAACCGGCTTCGACTTTCATTGGTGGATTTTGATATTTCTTCTTAATCCTGTACTCCAGGATCTGCATCATCTCGTTGTCATCATAGTCGTCAAACTTCAACTCATGTGGGAATCGACTAGGCAATCCTGGATTATGCGAAAAGAACTTCTCCATTGGTCGTTGATATCCTGCCAGGATGAAGACTATCTTCCCTGTGCGGTTCTCGACCTCCGCCAGTAAGAAATCTAGGACTTGTGTTCCACCAAAACTATTCCCTTGCACAAGCTGATATGCTTCGTCTATAAAGAGAGCTCCTCCGCCGGAATTGAGAATGTTATCGATAATCTTCTGGCATCCCGAGACACCATCGTTTGCCAGTCTCGAGCCTGTGGTCTCAACAAAGGCGTTCCCTGGAGTAATCCCCATAGAGGCAAGGAAATTTGCATATAGACGCGCCACTGTCGTCTTTCCGGTGCCCGGGTTCCCAAGCAAGACAGAGCCAAACCGTTCTCCTTTAATATCAATATTCTGCCTCAAGGCAGTGTCCACTTTATCCTTTATGGATAAAAATTTCTCCTTGACCGTCTCAAGTCCGATCATTTCCATCATTGAGTCTATCTCTGGACTCTGCGCATTGAGGAACTTTTTCTGGTATTCCCACTCATCTTTGGCCTCCGAAGGCTGTGGCGTCGTCTTTTCCTGTTGAGCCACGGGGTCATGGATGCCATTGAGGGGGCTCTCTCTGCTAGGGACAGAATGTGTGTCCATTTTTCTAACTTCATGTTTTGTTTCAGGGTCAGGAATACGCTGTGCGGACGGTTCAGACATCTTCGGAGGATTCTTGATACGCTCAATCTCATCCAAATGCTGCTTTAATGTCCTCGATCGTTCTTGTTCCTCAAATTTATCCCGCTGCAAACGCTTCAAATGAGCAATCTCATCCTGGGCCTCGATCAGTGCCTTAGTGTATAGCTTTTGCTTTCTGTCACGCTCCGCATCGAGTTTAAGATCTCGTTGACGTTTTCGCTCTTTTGCAATATCTTCTTGGTTACAAATTCTGCACGAACCCTTGACTTTAGAGCAAGGCTGAGAGATGCGGTGTCCGCGTGAGCAACTCCACTCGATGATCTTTGTGCATGTCATTTTTGAATGATCAACAATTTGATGGCACTTTGAAGGGCACTCGTGAAGCCCACAGCTCAATTTAACGCCACTAAGTAGGATGTCAGTATTCTCGCATGGCATGAACGTTCAAGAGGAGATTATTTACCAAGGCGCAGGACAGCCTCCATCCGGACATTCGGTTTCGAAGTCCTCTTTCGTCTTTAATATCGCAGTTCTCTGCGGATGTCGCTCACAGTAGACGGGTAATCCGTCGTAAAGGTGTCCGTTGGACTTTAATTGGTCAATAAATGGTCTCCAACACTTTTGCCCCTTTCGGCTCGATATAAAAGTGTTAGAGTTTCCGACCATGATCAAGGCATTTCGTGCTCGGGATATTAGGACGTTCAAACGTTGCGGGGCGCTCATGAAGCCGATATCCCCGTTTCCATTGCTCCTTGTTAACGATGCGATTACGATTTCGCTTTCTTCACCTTGGTAATTATCTATTTGCGAGGTTAGGGCTAAAATTCGTGGAAGCGAGATATGTGAAGCACCTACCTATCGTCGAAAGCTTGATCTTCCGCCTCGAGTAGTTAGCACTAGCCTGTGAGAGAAGGCCAGCCTTAACTAGATCATAGGAGTCGAGATCGTTAAGCACCGGATCATGGGTTTTGCTTAGCATTGCATGTAATAAACGCAATTGACCGAGATACGGAGTTAGAATCACCAATTTGTCTGTCCCGTAACCTTGCTGTCCAAGGTATTTCACAATTTGCAGCACAATCTCAGCTTCGAACACATTCTGCTTGCTTTGTGAGGAATTTTCGTCCCGCCTATCGGTGATTTGTGCGAAGCTGGTTTCTGGGTATTCGTGCTGAAAGAAGATCACTTTGTCTCGTAGTCCGCGCGGCCGAGGGCGGTTTTTCGTACTGGAGGCGTCCTCCAGATCTGGATAGGTAAGATGGCGCACCAAGGTTGATATCTCAGGGCACATTCTATGCTGTTTTAATAAGGTTGTGTGAGGGTATCCTGTAGCAATCAGTCTCTCGAAAAGAGAGACATTGAGATCATACCCGTCTCCCTTCTCAATACTTAAGCTGTAGTCATTGATCTTGGGTCGAAGTTGCAGGTGGTCTCCAATCAAGACCACCTGCTTAGTCTCCGGGACCAATGCGGTAAGGACATGAGATTCAAGGATCTCCCCAGCCTCCTCAAGGAGGATGATCCCGGGTGCTACATTACGAAGTAGCTCTGAATACATCGCTGCCGCGGTTGTTGTGCAGCCTATGATGCGCTTGGATTCCAGAATCTTTCCATCTCTCTGATTCCAGATGGTATTCCATTTATCGTAGCATTTATCGAGTTGGGATGCTTGTGCTTTCAATGCCGCGCATCGCTCATCCAGTAAGATACGTTTCCAACTGCGATGCTTTTCTTGTCGCAAATCTTTGTTCATGTCCCACACGGCCTGGCATGTCTTTGGAAGAATCTTCACGTAGACTCCAGCGGTCTGACCTTGAATCCATCGTTTGTAAAGATAGTTCTTTTGGATTTTAATCCCACCCCGGCCGGTCATAGTCATGCCTTCGTCACTCTCCGGGACTGTAAGCGCTTCGTAGAATTCAGGTTCCTCGAATTCAAGATACTCCATAACCATGTCATAGTCGTTTTTTTGGCTTTGATAAGCTTTGAACATTTCGTCCATGTCAACCTCAAGTTGCGTAGCCTCATTTTCGAGGTTGTTGATCATCCTCCATGATTCTTGAGATCTCTTGTAGGTCATTCTTTGCTCTGACAATTTGAGTGGTTGCGTCCGTGTCGATGACTTGGACCCTAATCTCACGATGGCAGAAGGGTCGATACCAATATCCTGAAAGTCTTCTAAGAACTGGTCCAGAGCATGGTTGGTATAGCACATCACGAGAATCTTTTCTTTTGTATTGTCATGGAGCACCTTGGCCAGGAGGGCGCCGATAAAAGACTTTCCGGTACCTGCGAGGCATAAATCTCATTAGTAAACTCAAAGCCCCCGAATTTCTTGCGTAGTACAATTTATATTGACCTACCAGGCGGTCCTTGAATCAAACTAACTCTCTGGGTTAAGCCAGCCAGGAGAGATTCGAGCTGGGAGGGATCCAACTTCGCCCCCTTGGACGTCTTCAAAATAGTCTGGATATTACCATCTCCCTTTTCTCGCAGGGTATGGATCAAATCCACCGGAATCAAATCGGACTTGCTTGGTGACTGTGACTGCTCAGATTTGTACAAGAACAACTCGTCGATAAGAGGAAAATCCAATTTCTCCTGAAGACATTTCAAAATTGGCTGGAAAGCGAAAATAGGAGCGTCCACTACAAGAAAGTCCACATCGTCGTATAATTTCAGATACAAAAGAGCCTTATGAAGCGGCTCCTCACCGGCAACACGTAGCATGATCACAGGGTAGTCCAGAATCAGCTTGTCAATGTCCCTTTCTATAGTGGCGAATGCCACGATATCCGCTCCACGAACCAAGCATCCGAAGGCTTGGTGCTTCAAGAAATTTCGATTGTCGTTCAAGTATGTTTTCCGAAGTTCTTTTCTAAGTCGTTGAAAGCTTTCCAAGCCTGATCGACAGTGGACTCCAAGCGTGCATGGTTGGAGTCGCTTATTGCTACCACCGGACAAAGAAGCAACAGAGAGACCCTTCAGTCGAAATGCAGGTCGACGTGTTTGACCTTTTCTTGTGGCTGCTTGAAAATCATCCCTCAATTCCGACAGCATGTCCTCCCGCAGAAGACGAAACTGGTTGTCAATATGAGCTGCAACCCGTTGGTCCCCATCAAGCTCTAGGATTTCATCGGAACGGCGATAGAATGGCTTTTCCGTACAACCAAATTCATCGGCCGTGGGAAGAATTGTAATTCTGCGGAAATCTGCGAAATCATTATCGTGACGGCCCCCGGCTGCGTATGTTGATGCTTGGACTGCGCCAGAAGACTTCATTTCCAGCAGGTATTTGATCTTATTCCCGAGATTACGTAGATCAATATTTGTCGAGAGGAAGATCGACCCTTCATCCATCAATGTCTGAGCATCGGCGGTCACATCCAGCCCACTGGAGTAGGGCAGCGAAAGCAGCTCTACCATCATCCAGTAGAACAAATAGACAGCCTCTTCGTCTAGTTTTTGGCTTCTCAGCGCGTCGATAAATGCATTCCACAACGTACGTGGCTCAAGGATGATAGCCAAGAATTGTTCGAGAAATTTCCCATTGCATAGTTGCTTGATTCCAGGGCTTCTCAGGAATTGCACGAACTTGGCTGTGTACTTGTTGATAAACTCCGGTGTGATATTAGATCGCATCCCTTGCCTGATAGCACTCAAGGCGTTCTGACTGGCAATAAGTCGCTCAACTAGACGGCAAGGATCTCCCTGATCCAATATTGCCTCGAGAAACCTTTTGAATTCATTTGCAGTTTCGACTTTATCTTTGCCAGAAATGACTCCGCCAAGAAATTTTGCCAGGCGATCTGATCTGACTTTATTTCCAGACATCATCATGACTAGAAACTATCTAGATGGTAAGATGCAAGATAATGGCAGAAGGATAAATGAAAAACAAAAAAATATAAGGAAAAAGGTGGAATTTATACTATAAATAAGTTTAATTAAAGACACCGGACAAAACCGTACATAATATCTTCGAAAAATAAAAGAACCATTCCATTTTCAACCCCGCTCCTCAAAGCACAATAGTTACCTACGGCAGATCCCTGTCGATTTCTTAGGCTGAGAGGGGATAAGCGACAAGGCTGCATAAAGAAGCAATTAGGCTGCTTCTAGGAGGCTTGCCTCTGTTCTGGAGGAAAACCCCCAACAAAAGACAAAACTTACCTAGGTAGACCTGGACTGTTCTACTTTATCATCACCACCGTCAACATTTCATTCCAGTTTTCAACGTTGGTGACTCTACTTTAGCACGCTATACACTGTTCTTCTCAGCAATATGTCTCGTGCTCCCCAGAGCAGTGGGGTTAGTCATGGTAGGCATCGTCAAACAGCTACTACGAAGCCATGGAGACAACGAAAGGCCGCCATACAGCAGAGTTTTCCTCCACCAATGGGGGAAGTTATCGCAACAATCCATCAGAACGATACTGAAGACCCGAGTTTTGATAACAAGGACAAGGCCACAATCACTGAATGTCAATACTTCGCCTCATACAACTGGCTGAATCGAACAGAAAATCGCATCCTTGTCCCAGGTGAGGATATTCTCTATTATTTCTCAAATTACTGCTAACAGGGGTGCCACCAATAGGTGAACCGCCAGCCTGGACTCCGCTCTCAACCCCAACTCGATTGCAGCAAGATTTGGGAGAGTATTTTCTAGACCAAAATGCTGCTCGGAGTCCGATGTTCCCTCTCCAACCAATGGTGCAAGCAGTTCTCGAAGAGAATCCTGGTTTCCGCTTCCAGGACGTTGATATTGTTGCTTGTGGGAGCACTCTTGGAAATCTGTTACGGTTTGCGCGACGACAACACCATTCTTTCAGGATGCTTGTCGAGACCGTAGGCGACACCGTGTTCTTTATGAGGAGAGAAAACTCTCCCACTGAAAAGTTCCCAAATGTGTACGGTTATGGCCACACTTTCCCAGAAGCATATACAACATGGTCCGTGGCAGTCAAAGGTTCCGAATCTCACCAACGCATTATGAAATATCACTTCGCTGGCTTCAAATGTCTTGTGCGTTTTCAGTCAGATGGCTATCTACCGCACCTTGTGGACAAAGGAAAATGGAAACATCAAAATGACGGCCGTAAGGGTAATAAAGGCCAGTCAGAGGATGATCTTATTTTGTCCATGAAGGAAACCACACTCTCAAATATTCCTGGGGAAGGCATGAATAAAACATGGCAACCTCTACAAGTGTCAGAGGCAGGTAATCGCATCCCACAATCGGCAATTTTTGACCTAAAAACCCGTTCTATCAGAAAGAAGAATGAGGAGGATACGATTGGGGAAGAGTTGGCTCGCTTATGGATTGCTCAGATACCAAACTTCGTTCTCGCCTACCACACTGCCGGGGTCTTTCGCGACATTCAGATCCGAGACGTACGGGAGGAGATCAAGAAGTGGGAGAAGAAACAGCAGCCAGCTTTGATCCAGTTTGCAAACTTGCTGAATTTGATAGTAACTTTTGCGCGAAGCTCAGACCTTGGAAGAATAGAGATTACCCGTGAAGAGGGAAGCTCTGTCTTGGAATTACGGGCGCAATGTCAAGATGCCGGGAGGGCTCTGCCGCCATTGTATCTGGATCAGATATTAGCAACGTGAGCCTGATGGGGATAGCCCAGGCAGCTCACTTACAGCGAGCGAAGGTGGCATCCCACTTACTTGGGTGGATGATGAAGATGAAGAAGAAGACTACACAGCGTGTTCGTACAGCACTTGTGGTTACTGCGGACATTGCAAGCATTAGAAGACTGCTCTTTTAGGAACGTCGTTGGCGAATGATAAAATCGTATGGAATGGAAAATCGGAATGGAAAAGAAGAGACAGTGTTCTTTTTTAGCATAGATGGATTAGTAAATCTAGTAGCACATTGGGGTGCTAATTTCCGAAAAGACTATGCTAGCTTAGGGCTATTAAGGTGTCTTATAGGACCTAATGTGCCTTGGGGTGCATGTTCAGCTACTCTCGATTAGCCTCGACTTCAGCTATAAAGTGATCGATAGCGAGTTCATTCGGGTTGTTGGATACTTCGTATGTGTCGAGAAGAGGTATATCCATTAGAGCGTACAGTTCGCTTCTATATGCCTTTACCAGTACATCGATTAAGGATGGACTAATGAATTCTGAAAGCTCCGATGTTGGTTCAAACACCTCTGGTTGTTGAAATACTGCTGAGTATATATTCCGAACGCGGGTTTTTGGTGCAGGTTTATATGGTTCCTCGGCACTTGCTGTAGCCATTGTACGTAGCATATCCTTAATAGTCCATCGATGAGCTATTCTCATGTATTCTAACACGTCTAGGGCTGTTCACGATTTGCCGATTTGCCGATTTTGACGATACTATATCGGCGACTATACTATATAGTTAAAATATATCTTTGCCGATACTATATAGTCAAATATAGTCAAAGCTTCAGCTTTGCCGATATAGTATCGTTAAAAATTTGATGATATCGGCAAAGATCGTTAACCGGCAAAGATAGGGCAAAGCCTTGAGACTATATATATTCTGAATCAAGTAACCCAAAGATGTATAAACGTATGAATTCCAAGAAGGCATTACTAATATGTGTAGTATCCCTGCTGCAGTTCTTATACTGAATTATCTAGTAACATCAGAATCCTCATTGTATCTGCGTTCATCGAGTGCCTGCGGACCCCTAATACATCCTTCGCAATATTAAATAACCTCTCCACACCCACTTCTGAGGCTGGAATTGCTAGATAATCCCTAGCGGCTGCTGCCATTTGAGGGAATTCATCTCTATGTAAACGCCACCAATTGCAAAGCCACTGGGGGTCTGATGTTCCAGCCACATTGACACGAGGAGTATCAAGATACTTGTCAATATCAGATATGATAGATAATGATCGGGGTTGTAGTCGTTGTAGCATTCGAGATTCCACATTATTAAGCTTTGTATCTGGTGTAGACTGATAGGATATACCAGATCCTTGTGATTTGCTTTTTGTAGGTGGGTATTTTTGACGTAGATTATCACCAATAGCTTTGAGGATAAGACTGCCGGCTTCTTTATCTTCTAATTCTCCTAGTATCAGGTCTCCTTTGATTCGGGGGTCCAGGATCAGTGCAGTATAGTAGACCTCAGAATCATCCATAAAAGTATAATATTTCTTATACTTTTTTAGACCCTCTTTTATAGCAGAAGCTATATCAAGGTCTAGTTCTCTGAAAACCTCCTGCGATTCTGAATCTTCATATAATAAGTCATGAAGTTCATAATAAATTGGAACAGCAAAGCTGATCTGTGGTCTCCGCTCTGACACAAATAATGTAAGTTCATTGAACTTAGCAAGTATTTGATGAATCTGAGCCAGACACCTCCAATCTTTATCAGTAAAGGGCGGGATTTCAGTTTGTAATGATACAAATTGATCAATCTGCACTCTTGCTTTTAGCCCATCCTCAAGCATCCGGTATGTTGAATTCCAGCGAGTTTCCACATCATATTCAATAAACCTTCCTGAAAGCTTCATATACTTGCAGACTTCCTTCCATTTCTGTCTTCGTTGAGGACTGCGGTCAATCCAAAGAGCAAGAATGCGGAGTTTGGCTAATGATGATTGTGTTGGGATAGGTTCTCGATCTTGAATTCTATCACACATAGTAGATGCTTCTTTCGGAGTGCCAGATTTTAGGGCTCGGAGGATGTCCTTGACAATAAGATTCAGGATATGGGCTAGGCAGCGGATATAGCTGTCTAGTCCTTGGAATTGGATCTTGTCTTTGTCAAATGCTGTTTCTTTAAGAATATGGAATAATTCTGAAGCCATAGTCTCATTATTACTGACATTATCACCCGTGATAGTGATCAGCTTTTCCTGAAGATCCAGTTCAGAAAGTAAAGTCAGAATAGTAGCAGCAATATTCTCGCCACTATGAATTCCTTGAAGTTCTGTAAATTCCAGTACTCTTTCCTTGTATAAGAAGTCCTCCGTAAGCCAATGGCCAATAATACCAAGAATTGGAAGATGATTTTCACTTGTCCAGATATCAAGGGAGAATGCAATTGATTTACAGGTCATAGCTAATTCTTCCTTTAATTGCTGACGCTGTATATTGAATTTCTCCTCAAGGCGACGTTTAACTGTGGAACGAGATTCAAAAGGAAGTCTGATTCCAGGGATATCTTGAAAGATCTGTTTAAATGAAGGTCGCTCAATCGTTGTAAACGCTTGCTTGTCATCAACTATCCAATGAAGAAGGTTCTTTTCAAGTAGTTGTTGAGGTGTAAGTGTCTCTTTTCTAGTTAGAAGACTGATAATGCTAGTATGCTCTTTTTGGATAGTCTTGCTATTCTGATGATGAGGTGAGAAAATTGAGTGTTTTTCAAGATGCCGCTGCATATTAGTAGTAGATGTCTGCCGTTGCGAATCCGATGTTTTCCAAGAGCATTTTTTCCTTGACTTGCTATCGATATATGCACATTGAATATCTCGATCAATAAGTTCTCGTTTCTTGGTCTTCTTGATTATCCATGCCTGTTCAACTTCAGTGACCTCAAAATGATCCCATAGCCAACTTGTCACAGGGGCAGAACGTGGACGTTTCTGAGATTGGGGTAGGATAATAGAGGAAGAGGAGGTCGGTATAGGACTATAAATTGTTTGTGATGCTGATTCCGAAGGTAGGATCTCAGAGGAAGAGATATTTAAAGAAGACTTAATGATCTCCGGTTGTACAGTCTCTGATTGTGCTGTTTCTGATATACGGTCTTCAGGAAGGGCTTCATCATCGTACCCATCATTAAGGAGGTAATCCACTCTGGCCTGGCGGGTGACCATGCGTTGATTTGAATTTGTAGCCATAGTGCTGGCCATAGAAGTTGTATATCAGGGGTAACAAGATTTAGGATCTGTTAGATTGACCACTTTATCAATCTGTCTAGTGATTATAAAATATAGGTTTTTATGGCCCTTTTAATAAGCTGTTTTGATGAGCTGGTTTATAGAGATAACGTGCGGGGCAAACATTGTAGGCTATACGAAGTCCTGATAAGAGAAGAGGTTCTTATTTGCTGATGCCAATTTCTCTGACACAGAATGCTTCATTTGCCGTTTCTGGATATCCGGATCATATCGACTGCCATATCGACTGTCAATTCTTAATTCTAACTAGGGGTTAGGCCTACTAACACGTGATCAAATTAAATTACTAAGCTTTGCCTATACTATATAGTCAAATATCGGCAAGACTTCAGCTTTGACGATACTATTGACGATATCGCCAGATCTTGACTATATAGTATCGTGAACAGCCCTAAGTTACACGTCGTCGATTCGTTTTCGATTGCTTAAGCCGCGTAGATATTGACGTGAATGTGTTGAGGATTCGTATATAGGCAGTTCCGGGACGTTCGTGGTGGGGCTGCAATACGCGTTGGTATTTAAAAATTCCTCCGTAACCCCCAATTGCTCAACAACTGGCGAATGAATTGGTATTTCACACATGGTAGTAGCTTTTATATAACTAGAATGTTATATTCCAATTTGAAAAAAAACGAGTTTTGGGGGTTTATTAACGATATGCAATGGAACGTGTTGCAATCCAGTATGTAGATTCACGTCGCTTCCAATTAGGACTAGCGCCGGCAGAAAATCTGCCACGTGACCAGCTAGGTATAGTCTGAGAAACTGAGACAAGCTGCTCTTAGTAAAGCCAAATGGTGTAGACGAAATTCCAACTTGTATACTCAAAGTGGCATGGCCTTTGATTAAGACAAGGTATTGACGCTGTATCAAGGGTGCCTTAAGATCGGCTATCATCCTAAATGCTTTCGACATGCGGTTCTAGCAATTATTCAGAAACCAAAGAAGACTGATTGGTCCTCACCCAGATCATAGACCGATCGCTCTTCTCCTTGGCAAAGGACTCGAGCGCCTGGTGGCACGGAATATGGCTTGGATCTCCATACACTATAAAGTACTAGCAAGACAATAATTTGGGGCTCTCCCATTAAGATCTGCAATTGACCTGACTACATGCCTAACACATGACGTTGAGCAGGCACTAAATCAAGGCATGACCGCCTCACTTCTTACTCTTGATGTCAAAGGTGCCTTTGATGCCGTTCTTCCTGGCAGACTGATCCGCAGATTACGCGAGCAAGGCTGGCCTAATAGCCTTGTTCTCTGGATCGCTTCCTTTGCCACTGGGCGATCAGTTCAGATCCGACTTGATGGAGAAATTGGTCCGTCAACAGACATCGCCTGTGGGCTTCCACAAGGCGCTCCAGTCTCTGGTATTCTTTTCATGCTCTACATAGCGCCTCTATTCCGTCTAGGCAACCCAAGGACTTGATTTGGCTACGCGGACGACACAGCTTTTCTAGCTATCTCTCCGTCTCTTGCTACTAACTGCCAAGCCTTATCAGACTCTCTTCAAGAAGCTCTCAACTGGGGCGCTGCTGAAGGGATTACATTTGCACCAGATAAATATGAGCTTCTTCATTTCTCCCGACACAGAACAGACCAAGACCCAAACAGCACACCCTCAGTGACAGCCGGATCTGTTACAATCTCTGAAAACACTAAACGCCCGTATCTACGTTGGCTAGGAATTCTCTTCGATAAAAACTGACCTTCCAGTGGCATGTCGGTGAAACGGCGTCTAAGGCCCTCACTGTGGCTAATGCCCTTCGGTCCCTGGGAAACACTGTTCGAGGAGTTAAACCCCATCTACTACAGCAGGCTGCATCAGCCTGTGTCCTCCTACTACGGAGGCGAAACCTGGTGGCCAGGACGTATCCGCCCCGGGTCTCCCCAGATCTCTAATCGAGTTGAAGGACATCTCAGAAAACTAACCAAAGCAGTACTAGCAGGTGCAAGAGCAGTCCTTCCAACTTTTCGTACGACCCCAGTGTCTGTCCTATACCGAGAGTCAGGATTCTTCACTCCAGAAATCGAACTAGATCAAATAGCCCTTCTAGCAGCTGTCCTCCTTCGGCGTCTTGATCCATATCATCCGCTCCGGAAACGGGCAGAGCAGATTTCCAGAAACGGTCGACCAATCAGTCGATTTGCTCGTCGTGTCCTATCCCTGCCCAACTCTGAACAAATAAACCCTCTGAAATATGCTCCCTGGTACCCTCACGAGTCGCGTGAGGACGCCCAAGCTCGAATAGGGGCTCCCATGGGACGCACGAAGGAACAGGCGGCGGCTGATTTCTCAGATTTCCGGCAAACCATTCCTGGCTCCGATATCGTAGTCTTTTCAGATGGATCTAAGCTCGAAAACGGACATGCTGGAGGTGGCTATGTCGGATTTCAAGCACATCACGAGTTCCTTCGCTCCTCACTCTCATTCGGACCTGGGAAAGAAGTCTTTGATGCGGAAGCAGAAGCTGCTCTAGCCGGTGCTCAGGCAGCTATAGGACTCTCGACAGCTCGATTTGCCACTAATCTATGGATCTGCCTAGACAACCTAGAAGTTGCTACACGCCTTCTGTCTCCCTCAACAGGATCTTCTCAAGGAGTCTTTGAATCCTTCTGCACACTTGCAGCCGCCTGGCCACTCCGCGAAAGGCTTCCTCATACCAAAAGTGGCGCTATCCGAATTCGATGGGTCCCTGGACACGCAAAAATCCCTGAAAATGAGGCGGCTGATCTCGCTGCCAAGGAGGGCGCTGCCTCTATCTCTCCGCCCCCACACAGGTCCTCATACGCCTCGCTAAAGATATATGCCAAGGCTCGAGCCCTTTCTACTGCTCAAACACTATGGCAGAGCGTAGCACCACAGACGTACCAAGACCTAGGAATCGCTACATCTCCAAAGAGCCCAGGTGAGCTTCAACTCACCCGACTTGACCTCGGCCGCATCATCGCGGCCCGTACTGGTCATGGAGACTTCGCGGACTACCACGAACGATTCAATCGTGATGATGCTCATCTTCTCTGCCGATGTGGAGCACGAAAAGCGCATCTGCACTTCTTCTTCTGCCATATAGCTAAACGACGAGCCCCTCGACCTCCTGGGTCCCCCTCTGAGGTCATCTCCTTTCTTCTAGGCACTGCGAAAGGAGCACAAAGGCTGGCCACATGGCTAGCAGAGACACGTTTCTTTGAGGACATCTGCCCTCGCCAACCTCCCCTTAGCACCTAGCTAAGACAGCCCTACTTTTCCTTTCTATCCCATATCTCTTTCTCTAATTCTCTTCTCTTCTTCTTTCTCCCTTTGCAAAATTTACTGTTCAGTCACGGAGGCGGTGGAATAACGGGGTCATGGAGTGTAGGTGGACCATTGCAGCTGGCAAATACCTAGAGCCCACTTAGAAGTGGACCTTCCTGTAAGACCACGGCAGCTATGGAAACGCGCCAAAGAGTCTCTTATCTGTATATAAATCTGGTAGATCTTGAAGCCCGAGGTTTACCCCTCGGCGGCCTATGTCCCAGTAGGGATCGGTGGAAAGCGTGCGAGTCACGAACCACGGCCGTTAAATAGAAACACACACACACACACACTTAGTAAAGCCAAAACAACGATTATATCTCGTAGCGCCTTAGTATCCCGAGTTTTTCCCGTTTTATTCTCCTCCCTGTAGGATATAGACTCATTCCGAGGTAAAGTATGATGGATCATATCTCTTATATGATGGATCATATCTCTTATATAGATCGTAATTCCTACACACAGCCATATGTCTGGTGTGAGGTCTAGCAAAGCACCATGTCCGTCTTATTGCCTATTTTGGAAGTAGTTACCCGAATAGGCAAAAACAGCTCATCCGGCTCCCGCGACAACAGCTCCATCGAAACAGCGCCTCTAATTATCGGCAGAGTGACCTACATTCTGATTCTTAGTTTAGAAAAGCCAAATGCTATAAGTTGATCGTGCAATTATGTGCTCAAGCCGTAAATTCGAGCCCTCGAATAACTGGACGTAAATCATCTTCGTAACGAACGTCTCCTATGCGTTTGTGTACATCTTCAGCGGTGGCAATCTGTCTGCTCTTTTGAGTAGCTCATAGTTGGGGATTTCCTTCTTCTATTAGACTAACAGCCTACCCCTATCCTCTATTGCCAAAAGATCTCTGTGGCTGTCATGTGGGAAACGATATACAGAGTACGTTTTCCAAGCAGAATTCAACTTGTTCCAACGTAAGAATATCTGATGACTTACCTAGATAATGCTAAGAAGGGCTACTAGGTATAGACTAGTAGTAGTAGTAATTTCATTACGCCCGGAGGCATCAAGCCTAAAGGGCACCTATACGCTATTTGCTCCTTCCAT
>JAMAFX010000222.1:0-37502 GCA_023625875.1 Trichocomaceae sp. PYS4502 | reverse complement strand
TCTGTGGTGGTGCGCCGTTTTGGAGGTATTTTTGCGCCGCTCGGTGTCCAGCGCCGCTCGGTGTCTGATTACGTTAATGTTTTTTCTTTAGTCAGGGAAGATGCTAAGCATGAAGGAACTGCTGGGATCATGGATATAGATTTCGGATGTGGGCCCGGATAACGACCAGTTTCGGGTAGAGCACTTCGAAGTTCGAATTCTATGAGACATATATAGTCGTGAGTAGTAAGGAGTAAGGAGTAAGCACAATGTAAATTGAATAAAATAAATAGTTGGTCATGCCATAAATGATAAAACAAATTATCCATACAGATCGCAAAGTTTAAACGCCCCTGTCCAATGCCAAAAATAGTAGGGTATAAACACATAGCAGATAATGTTAATAAATGCAGCATAAAATTTAGGTCCGCACAATATGACTGTAATGACCGGGGACTTTCATTCGGCACTTTTCGCAATCAGTACGGTAGCCCATTGAGAAACTGATCTTCTGTCTTCTCGGGGCAGGGAATGGTTCGAGCGGTGCCAGGGAGCTAGGCAGATGAGCAGCTACTCCTTCCAGCTTCTGCTCTGGTACCTGTAGATGCGTGTTTGACGGCAGCGAGTCAGCATCAACTTCCATGGAAGACGGTGAATCGGGCCAATTTTCCGCTGTCTCCTTGGACGGATTCTCCAAGTCAGGCAGCAGAGGTTCAGCCGGGGAATCACCGCCAGCTTCACTGATCGGACTGGGCAGTCGTCTCCGCCGCCACCAGTTAGACTCATCCTCGGGCTTCAAAGTCGTCCCCGTAGACCGGGATGAGTCGGCAATCAGTTCTGGGCTCATATTGGCTGTGAAATGGCTATGGATTGGCGTCGATATGCGCCCGCCGCTGATGGTTAGGGACTGATTGAGCAGATGATGGGGTATCGGTGACGGCTGGGGGTGATTTGAAGCGTTCGTCCTTGCACTGACGGGCCAGGGTGACAAGTTGTCACCGTTCAGGAAGGGCGAAGGCTGTACGGCGTCGAGATCCATGGCGGTATCCACAGTCAGCGTCGGTGGACGACGGGCCTGCCAGGGTGAAGTAGGATTCTTCTTCTTCCCTTCGCGCCATTGGCGAAAGGGCTCTGGTATTGTGCCCTCGACGATGGTATTGTTGCTATCGGCAGGTTGCAATATGGGCCAAGGGGGAGTAGCACTGAAGGGGAACTTCACAACTAGTGATGGATTGGAGGGGGAAGAGACTCTGTCTTGGTCAAAGCGTGATTTCTGTCATTGAAGTTCTGTGAGCAAGTTTCATGTTGCTGTTGGATGGAAAGAGCGCTCCCTTCTTTTAGCAAGGGCTTACCTTTGGTGCACGATCGCCAAGCCCACTAAAGACATCGTCCTCTCTTGGCCGTTTGGTCCGAGTGGATGACATCGTTTTCTTTCTTTGTCAGTGATGCCCCGATGCTCGAGACAGTTGACTGTGCTTTGTTAGTTAATGCTTTATCAGCTGGAAGAAATGGACACAACGGGCAGCGCATGGGGATGGAAAAAAGAGAGAAAAAAGAGGTAGAACAAATGCTCGGGGTGGGCTATTGTCGCTTCATGTGTCAGAGATGAGAGGGGCAGGCCATTCTTCAGGCTGGCGTGGTTTCAGAAGGGCAACAGCTTGCAAGCCGGGGGACTTTCGACTGGGCGCTTGCATCAATAGAGCTGCGTTAGCGCGGGCCTAGCCTAACTTTTAAGGCCCTAAGGCCCTAAGGCAGCAAGCTAAGGCGCTAAGCAGCCGCTAGCCACTAGCGCCGGCAACGTGCACGCTAGCCCAAAACTTCGAGTCATCTCAGAACTGTCAGTCATCTTTAGTCTTTGTATATCAGCGCATTCAGTGTTCACTGTTAGAGTCCTTGGAAGTTAGAGTACTGTAGTGCTTCTTATTTGCTCTTTGAGTCTCTCCGTCAGCTTCTTCCGCGATGCATCGTGGCTGGCTAGTAGCTACAGCCTACGAATACTCGTAAATACTCGAGTCGTAGTACATGATGGCCTACGCGCCTCTCATTGGCTGCGGCGCTGTGACTCAACCCGAGAGGGGAAATGCTTGGAAATCGGAGCCTCTCATTGGTCAGCGGCGCTCACGATGCGGGGCAGCAGAATAATTTCATTTTCTTCAGGTGTCAAGAGTTTCTGTGAAGAAAGCAACAATAAGAACAACAAGAAATAAGAAATAAAAAATACTCAGAGAAAGAAAGGACCAAGAGAACAGTCATATATTGGTTAAAGCAGGAGATAAGGCTATTGGTATTGCATTGGGTGCGCACAACAGACCAGGTGAGTAGCATGACTCACATCAAGCGTCCAAGTTTGCTACCATACGACGCTACACTTAGGATTCATGAATACTGCTAATACGGATGAAGTACTAGTACATAGAACAATATCAGGGCCTCCAGTTGTCAATTGTGTTAGTTGCATAACTGTTTCTTGCAAATTCAACTCACAAGATGCCTCTTGTCAAGGCTCGCACCGAGGTGAACGAGGACAATCGCGGTATGGCAACACTATTGGGATCAGCCTTCCATGGCCAAATCAGATCAGCTAATGTGATGATGATACTACAGTCCTCGGTTACGACCCTCTTCTTTCCCCTCACTACATCCAGACCGAAATCCCCTCGGTGAGTCATTCCAAATACGTTACCCCAAGGCGGTAAAATAAATATCAACTAAACAAGCAATAAAAAGCCCCCCGCATCCTTTATCACCGTCAAATCCGGACGGAACCAAGCCATTGAAATCATCGAGCAGCGTGATGATCGCCTCATGGTCGTCGTCGGACCCTGCTCCATCCATGACCCAGAGACCGCCATAGAATACGCCCAGCGCTTGAAAGCGCTCTCAGACAAGCTCTCCGGCGAACTATGCATCATCATGCGCGCATACCTGGAAAAGCCGCGCACCACAGTAGGCTGGAAAGGCCTAGTCAACGACCCAGACATCAACGAGTCCTTCAACATCAACAAGGGCCTCCGCGTATCCCGCAAACTGTACGCCGACCTCACCAGCCTCGGCATGCCCATTGCCAGCGAAATGCTCGACACCATTTCCCCGCAGTACCTGGCCGACCTCATCTCCGTCGGCGCCATTGGCGCGCGCACCACCGAGTCCCAACTCCACCGCGAGCTGGCGTCCGGTCTCAGTTTCCCGATTGGGTATAAAAACGGCACAGATGGCAACCTCGGTGTCGCCATTGACGCGATTGGCGCCGCCTCGCATCCACACCACTTCTTGGGCGTTACCAAGGAAGGCCTGGCGGCTATCACCAAGACATCCGGAAATGAGCACGGCTTCGTGATCCTGCGCGGCGGCACCAAGGGCACCAACTTCGACCGCGTGAGCATCAAGGCTGCGCGCGAGGCGCTAGCGGCCCGCAACCAGCGACAGATTCTGATGGTGGACTGTTCGCATGGAAACTCGAAAAAGGATCATCGCAACCAGCCGCTGGTCGCGAGGGACGTGGCTGACCAGTTGCGTGAGGGCGAGAGTGCTATTATCGGCGTCATGATTGAGTCGAATATCAACGAGGGTAGCCAGAAAGTGCCGCCGGAGGGTCCGGCAGCGCTCAAGAAGGGCGTTAGTATTACTGATGCATGCATTGGCTGGGAGACGACGGTGGATGTATTGGAAGACCTGGCTGATGCGGTTCGTGCTCGTCGTGCTGCCAAGGCTAAGAGCAATGGTCATGCATAGATAGATCTTGTCTCTATTTACAAAAGTTTAATACGGGCTTTGGTAGCTGTTTAGTTAGCCCTGCTTATTTGTAGACCTACCTCCATAACAAGAAATCCTCACTCAGACACTTTTTGCACATCTAAGTCTATCGTATGCTATCCGAAATACCTAAGCAAGGGTTGATGGAGATGAAATGGGTGAAATATACATACATACCTACATACAAAAAACAGGACAAAATAGCAATAAAGTAAATGCAACGCACAACGCCCATTGTGTTTCTTTTAACATGTAAAATCAATCGAAATGTCAGTCGAATAGTACATTCTAGAAAAGACCTCCGCGTCTTCCTTTATTTCCCCCAAATCCAGCTCGACCAGCTCTTTGCAGTCTGTTTAGCTGTCATTTCCGCATTCGATGCCAACACATCTAGCGATCCCGGCTGCTGTTGTGTTGTCTGCTGTTGCTGCGTCAATTCGGCCTTCTTCGCATTGACAGCTTCCAAAATACCAAATGACGCCGCTTGATTATTATTGCTATTACTATTTATATCCAACGTTGTTACTGTTCCTGTTCCTGTTTCGGTTGCCGCTGCCGCTGCCGCTGCTAATGTTCCAGCTGGTGTATCTTCCTTCTTCAACCCATCGAAGAGAAAGCGTTTGGTCCGATTCCATAATCGTTGCTCGTCCGCTTCCTGCTTCTTCCGCTTTTCGATTTCGCCTATTTTCTCGTTCTTGAGAATCTCGAGTTGCTCCGCTGTGGCCGTGCCGTGCACGTATGCCTCACGCGCGGCTTGCAGGTCTTGCAGTTGTTTGTCGAGCCAGAGTTCGCGCTGGCGACGGTTCCACATGGTCAGGGATACGACGGAGTAGAGTGTTAGAGCGCCGCAGACGCCTGGTTACATCAGTCAACAAGTGTTTTTTTATGCTTTTAGTCTAGCCGACCGGGGAACGGATAAGACAAACCTGACGCCGTAATGAGTGTATAAATCATCACCTTGTGCGCTCCATTGGCCACCCGACGACCTCGCTCAATTATCCTGTCAAACGTGGTAGTGCTCTGAGCGAGTCTGGCAGCACGCGCCTGAGCACGAAGACGCTCAACTTTCTGTCTTGGGGTTTCGGTCGTTGATGGTGATGATGACGATGACGAGGAGGACGGTTTTGGCGATTGGTGGTTGGGCCCTGATTGCGCTGATTTCACGGACTTGGGAAGTTGATACGGGACTTTGGAACTAACATACGGCCCTGTGGCCGTGAAGCGAGTTGCATCGGCTGCTGAGCGAGACATAGCTTAGTTTTTTGGGATTGCTTGCTTGATCCGGTTGTCGTTCGGAACGACGGGCGAGCTTGTTAGAAGGCTGGTTTGGTTCTGGGGGATTATAAGATAGTCATTGAATTGAGGAGCAATGTATGATGCGCCCGAATTGATGAGAATTGATGAATGGCAAGTAAGTACCTAGGTACGCGGTCTTGCAGAGGTTGAGATGTCGGATGTTTTTGTATGGAGTCCTGATCCGATTCGGCCCAAGGAAATTTTTAGCCGCCAGCCGCCAGCCAATAGCGTCGAAGCAATAGTCACGTCTCACGCAGCTCTGGAGTTTGAACCTTTGAACATATCAAAATTTAGAGATGGATATAAAAGATAAAAGACAAACATACAACATGTCCTCCAATTCAGATCTCTCCTCAGTCTTACGCACGCTCTCTGCCTTTGCGAGGCCAGCATCAAGTACGCCTCCAGCAGGTCCTGGCTCTCACACACATAATCAGCAACAGCAACAGCACCTTCAACATGTACAGCAACCACCACCACCCAAAACATACGAAAGGAAACCCCCAACACCACCTTCTACAGACCCATCAAGTATAACAACCTGGCCCTCTGCCCTTAAACACATAATGCATCTCGTATCCACCAACGCCACCTTTACCGCGCACATCCAGCACCTCATCAAATCGCAGCGCGAGCACGAGCGGCAATGGTGGTCTGGCCGCGAGGCGCTGACTGCAAAGCAGAAGACGCGGGAGGAGAAGAGGAGGAAGGTTGATGAGCTTTTGTACGTTGAGTCGTGCCATCATCTATCATGACTTTTGTGGAATGAATGGCGAGGTTAACTGATACCCGAATATAGGAAATCAGTCGGCGCTCCGATTGCGTCTCTCTCTGCGAGTGCAGAGGTTAATAATAAAGATTCCAAAGAAGCAATATCTGTACGTGATCCGCTCCTCTGTATACGCTATATATAGATATTAACTTAGAAAACAGAAAGCAAACGCGGCAGAACTTCTCAGCTACGACACCAAAGTGTATCAAGCATCGGTCGACATGTCCCGTTCCATGGAGACGGAGCTGCGAGAGCTTGGTGTGCCGTTCTTTTGTCTGAATGGCGCGTTGACTAGTGCAAGCGCTACATCGTCGTCGAAGGAGAAAGACAAGGAAAATGGATTGTCGAAAGATGAATTAGACATATTGAAGAGACGAGTACTAGATCTTTTGGTTGATCTGTGTTCTGACAATTAGTCGCCGGCGGGACTCATAAATCGATCGCAGACGGTTCAAATCGGTAATCTGAGAATCGCCCTATGTTATTACGATATCCTTAAGCAATAAAAATGGAAGAAAATAGATTCTTCATCTGGATATATGCATTCCAGAACGAGGATTCAGGGCGCTTATCTAGAAAGCGCTCAACTTTCAAGCATGCGCATAAGTGAGATTCGAGGCCTAGTAAGCGTATGTTGGAAGGCATGTAGTAAGATATACAGGTGAGTACGAAGCGCGCAGAATCACGAAGGAACCCCTTATAAAATAAACGTTAGAATCATATAAAACGTTATTGAGGCTTTACGACCATATAAAATGGTTAGTAAATCCTCAAGACGTTAAAAATAGATTACGGCTGTGATTATATTACAGTAACTAGCCAATAGAAGTGGCTACAAGGCTTACGTTATTGTAAATATTACGTTCAAAAATGACGCTAACCGTATACAGACAATTAGGGTTTTGCTAACCCATTTTCCTGTATGTATTAAGAGGACAGAAAGCCAATACAAAATATAAAATACCTGAAAAGAGCTTGATTTCATTGAAACGACCTACCTAATCGGCTGAAGCCAAAGAGAAACTCATGATTTGTTAATAAAAACTATCTAATTGCCATCCTTTCTTGCCTTTCCCCGTCTTGTACTTGACTGCTGTTTCGCGGAGAGCATGGATATCGGATTGCCTGCAACCTTCCGCCTCTTCCTTGATTGGCCTATGCCTTCGAGCGAGTCTGTAGAAGCAATCTCGGTTGAGCCTTTGGCTACGGCAGGGACAGACCGCTTTAGCCGTGTGCTTCTTCGTGGAGGTAGTGGTTCAGCAATATCTAGGCCAGCTTGAGAGGCGTTCGGCTGTCGCTGAGGTCCAGGCTTTTTCTTTCCGGTGGCTTTTGATACCTTTGATACCTTTGATGAATGGACTGGACCAAGAGATGCATTTGCCACTCGCTGCGGCTGCCCATCTGTATGGGATGACTCTTCTTCCCTGCTTGGCCGCAACGCCTGCCCTGTTGTTGTAGGGCGAGGAATTCGATGCAGAGGGAGAGCGCACGGCGTCGCCATTCTCTGGTCCTGCGGAATCAACGTCTGCAGACGGTCCTTGCGGAGACGTATCCATGATGATACCAGGCGCTTGGCGATGATTTGAAGCAATGGGAGAAGGGGACCCAAAGATTCGTCTGGGAGGAGCTTGTCCCGCACCATGGCTACCGTTCACGGGCGGGTTGGCTGGAATAGGCGCAGGATCGTCGACGACCTCCTCCACCTCCTCAAGAGGCTCTTCATGCTTCCACGACATCCCAGGCAGTATACCCCATCTTCTGTTCCAAATCCCTCGCTTTGTCCAGGTGTTCTTGACGTTTTCGTACGCCCTTGTGTTGATGTCAGCAACGCCAGCGCCTTTCGCATTGGCGGGTTCGTCTTGGATTCGTTCGCGCTCCTTTGATATCTGATAGATGAACTGATGATACGGTCGTGAAGCCTCACGTTCCCGCTCCCGAATGACTCGCCGCTCTGCAATCCGCCGCTTCTCGGCATCGCTCTTCGGCCGTCTCGGTTTCGGCTGCGTCGACTTCTGAGGTACACCAAAAAGACTGAAAGTTTAAGGTGGGGACTCTGCTTCCGTGTCCGTCTCCGATTCAGACTCCAGCTCGAGCGGTTCTTCATGTTTCCACCGCCCAGCATACACATGATGAAGTCCAGCAGTCATTTCATCCCAACTGACCTTCCAGATGCCTTGCTCAACCCAGCGCTTCTTAATCGTTTCAATAGCTTGTTTCTCTTCGATGCCTTCGATAGGGATATGGCTTTCACCCAACCAATTCGTGCGAGGATTTGCATTCCAAATTCGCTTCATCTCTTCTTTTACCTGGGCGTGGAATTGTTGCAGAGGCCATGAGGCCGCACCCTCATTCTTAAGCTTCAGTCGTCGCTGGAATATTTGCTCCCTCTGCTCTCTACGTCGCTGTTCGTCGCTAATAAGCTCCGGACTCACAGATCGAGCTGGCGTGTCTGATGGGTTTGATGTATATGGTGGTGGAGACTCGCTAAACCGCTCTCTTGCACGATCGAGTGCTAATGAATCCGTCTCTAACGCGTATAGAGCTCGATGGGCCCTCGCCAGCCCATCTCCTCGAATGGTGTCGGTAAATCCAGACATAAAGTAGAAATCCGTTATAACCAGATTTTGTTCGCAGGGGGTAAAATCGCGCCAGATATGCCAAAAAAGAATTTCTAGACCGTTCTTTGAGGTATTAGGAATCAATATAAATCATAAATAAGGCCCTATATCGGGGTGTTTGTAGATGATCGGTGCAGTGGAAGCAAATACCATGATAAACTGAAGATGATAAAATCTACTTTACATGATCCTTTTGCCTCCTATTTATGCTTTAAATCTCATCAGCTGGAATATTCCATCCTATCCAGCTGAAACCATTCCCATCCAAATGAACATAGGATTTTAGCAGCATTTTCTAGTGATATTACCTAAACAGGCTAGCTTGTTACCTCAATAGGCTTAGCTCAATTCTCATTATATGATTTTAACGTATTTCATATGTTTCACACCGATCAAATATCACAAAATACATAGGAAAAGGATATAAATGTTGGCAACTTCCACCTACATTATGGAGCGGAATTACGTTTTATCCGGGTACGTTATAACCAGGTTTTACTGTACTCCCTCAACCACAGAAGAATTGATGCTACACAACAATTGACAGTCTGCATTTTAACCAACCCCGCTCGCATCGAACGACCACCCATGAACAACCGCCTTGCTCATAAATGCTCAGTTCGCTCGTGACCATAAGATAGATGGCTGCCGCTGCTCAAGACAATCATTCCGTTCTAATCCACCAGGCCTGGTGATTGTTTTCTTCACGCCTGTACAATATACTTTTCGTTCTCTTCTGGCTCTTATCCTCATCTCAGCATTTGCTCAGTATGCCTCGTCCTCAACGTCATCCGTTTGCCTTATTTTCCCTCAAACCCATTAACCCCCGAGCCCACAATGTCGTCGCCCATCCCAGCAACAGCTACCTCCTCTCAACATCATCCGACGGTGATCTTGTTCTCGACGTCGGTTTCAATATCCGCTCGCAGTCGCGCAATACTCTTGCGACACTTGGGCGTAATGGTACCGACATCACAGTGGAAGGATCTAGCATCGGAAGAGTGCAGTGCTCTTTTGAGACCAACCTGGATTCTGGAGTCGTTATGCTCTACGACAGATCGAATAGTCAAACGACTCAAGTCTTTGGTGACGATGCCATACCTTTCGAGTACGGACGTCTTCGTCGAGTTGTCGTACAAAGGGGGCTCAACACGATAATCAGAATGGGTGGTGTAGGGTGCGACCTCGTTAAATTTGAGTTGATATGGCATCAAGGTCCTGATGACACGGTGAAGAAGGTCAAAAGCCAAGACGGCATACCTTGCGGCGTAGAGGAGAACCCACGCCTGGCTCGAACCGTGGACGAGACGCCAACCGTTTTACTATCTCAAAGGATTACGAGAATCCACACGTCAGGAGAGCGAAAGCTGAGGATGAGATACAAGGAAGTAGGACCGCTCGGATCGGGGCAGTTTGGCACCGTATACAAATGCGTCGACGCGGATGCAGGAAGTTCATGGCTGTTAAGATAATGGAGCGACCTACGAATGCTTCAAAGCAAGGGCAGTGGAGGATGTCTGCTTTAAAGCGTGAAGTGGAAACTCTTTCCGAGATCAGCCACGTAAGCAAACCTTCTTTGCCCTCTTATACACGTGAAACTAATATTGATGCTAGCCACACATTGTTGATTATATTGCATCCCAAGGCTGGGACGAACCACGGGTGGAGATATTTATGGGCCTACAGGAAGGGAACTTGGAATCACTAATCGAGAGTGGGAGCTATAGTGAGAGCTATCCGCCTGTTGCCGGCGTCGTCTTCCCGCAGATGCTTCAAGCCCTTGACTATCTTGCATGGAAGGGCATCATCCATCGAGATGTGAAGCCAGCGAACATTCTCTACACATCGCAGCCGGAGGGTCAATATCAGTTCCGGCTTGGAGATTTTGGACTCTGCAATCGTGCTATTGATGCCAAGACATTTGCTGGTAGCGACATTTACATGGCCCCCGAGATGTTTCAGTCCGGGGGCCAGACAGACAAACTAGATGTTTGGGCACTCTTTGTCACGATGCTGTGGATATTAGATGCAGGAGGGTTTCGGCAGAGCTTGGGTCAGCTTATGCCCCTTGCGGAAGCCCAGCAGGCGGTTTTATTTGTAGCTTCAAACGTGTATGAGGTTTCAGAAATTCGAGAGATGGCAATCGTCGACCCAAAAAAACGCGCTTCTGCAGCACAAATGCTTGTTAAGCACTACAAAGGAGTAGGGCTCAGCACTCCACGGAATCAGGTCCCAGCTCCTACAAAAACAAAACCAAGAGATTTGCAAATGAATGCGAAACCGTACCGAGAAAGCGCATGTTCCTCATCAATCATAATCCTTTCGCCGGTTACTAGACCGCAAGCTAATGGTTGATGTACCCCAAATCCCCAGTGTATGGTTGCAGCGGTCTTGCATCTCTGGCGGAGAAGCCGTTGAATGGTCGCGAGGTCGTCGTACGCCGACTATGCTTGCAAATATACATTTACCCTTATGTTGTACCAAGATCGGGAATCTCTCCTAAGTCACTTTTAATACCCTCTAAGTTTAAGTTATTTGAGATCTTACTATTATTTAGAACTATGTTTATTAAGGACCATCTGATAGCTATTTTAAGAATCGTTTTGCGTCTTGTATTAACGGCTGATTAGGGCCTCAAAGACTATAACCCTAAGAGCCAAATCTGAACCCTTAATACTTTCCAAATCCTTATCGAAGGAGTCCTGAATCGGCTCCCTTCAAACCAAGTTGCGAGGAGCTATATTGGAACCCCTGAATTCTAAAATATTGTTCCATTTCCTAATCGGTTTAACCGGCCGAAACCGCACGAGATAGATTTCCACACGAAATGAACAAAAAAACTGCCTAAACATCCTCACCACTACACTGAGTCAGCTGAATCCAGTGAAAAGAGAGAATCAGAACTTATCTAAGATAATAGAGTAAGAGGTATTGAACTAGTGCTAAGAGGTTCTTATTTAGAATAACCTACTAGAAGAACATTTTTATTTTTGATTATTTTTGGAAGTTATAATTGTTAGAAATGAGGCCTATTGTACTTCTTCTAGTTAGATAGCTGAATATATACTTACTAGAGTATACATGTTCACAGATGTTGGGTTGGTAGTATGGAGAACGAGATCCATAGTTAGGGCATTGAAGGATTTGCCCTATGATCCGTCTTGCTTTCGGTTGGAGGTCAAGATATCAACGAGACCACCTAGCATTTGTCTCGCCTTCCTACATGCCTAGATAGTTGCACGAAGCAAAACCACCTAGAGAGTGGCATCGCATGCAGATCTAAAAGATGAGTTTGGGGACGTCTGCATCGGTGCAGTAAATAAGCTTAATCTGTTATCATGGTTTTACCTAGGTACATCCAGACTTGCTCTCGTCTCGATTATCTTAAACGTATACCTAGGTACATGCATCCACACAGCTCATGCTAGTGGACGAACAAATAGACTACCACTCCGAATACGAGGCTGTTTTCAGTGGGTTTTCAGCTCAAGACTAGTAACTGGAAAGTCTACCACCGTAACCCAGCATCAAAGCTTGACACCCTAGAATTCAGATGGCCAGGCATATATCGAGTCGCCTCCTATTGCCCAGCCATGACAGATGGATCGCCATCCCTCCAGATAAAGTTTGCCTTCCAACTCTTAATCTTCCACAACCCCTCGGCAACCTTGACTGTATCACACAGATATAAACCCCCCGATGTGAACTTGCTGGCCGTAGGATCCCTGCCCTTGCCCGAACCAACATGTTGAGCCAACGCCGAACAAGTCACTTTTGCCGTAGTAGCGCTCTCGTCGATGCTAACGCGCACATTCGAAATGAAATGGGTCGTGTCGAGCTTAGAGACTCGGTCAAAGACAGCGGCTTTCAGTGCTTGTATTCCTGATACAGGAGGTTGGCCGATCATCTCGAAGGCAGCATCCTCAGTCAAGGCTGAGAGGAGAAGGGCCTCGTCTGCGGTGTCAAAAGCGAGTACGGCGCGGTATACGGCGTCTGCAATTGCTTCGCGGTCGCTTAGACCGGGCAAGTGTGCAGATAGCGTGAAGGACATGTTGTAGTGGGGGATATGATGATGGCAGGAGTTGTAGATTTCCAAGCTCGGAGGGTGAATTTCGTTCGACGGTCGATTAGGTACTACGATCTCTTGAGATGGCTATTTACCATAAGCTATTTATACCCATCTGCAACGACTCACTCCTATATCCGTTAAGTCCTATGTCCGTCAAGTTAATTGCTGGTTGAAGGGGGACTTGCACTGGTTTACGTAGGTACTGCGTGGTGAAGTCAGCATCCGAGTAAGCCCACAGAGTAAGCCACCGGTAAGCCACCAGTAAGCCCACCCTGACAGTAAGCCTGCGAGTGAGTACTTAATACAATCAACATGAACCAGTTAGTTAGCGAACGGCATTGCTACAGTGTGTCTATTTGTTTTACCTAGCCATGCAACGGAATATTAGGTACTGCAGTTTGAAGTGGCTAGGTCGATTACCTAGATAGGAAACACTCATAACCGGTATAATCCATTATTTAAAAAAAAGATTACGTGGCAAAGTCAACCATGAATACATGCCTTTGACTTACACACCATGTCTAGGAGATTGAACAAGACTTTTTGTTGTCACAGTCCGGATTAACGTGAGTTCGTCCACTTCTTTAACTAAAAAATCCACGTTCCACCACGGTTCTGGGTCACTGACAATTGCCACGCCCAGGATGGATAAAGGTTTGTTCCTCCTTAATAGGCTCGAAGTCCCTGCATTTATTTGGCGGTTGAGGAGCAGCAGAGACGTGCTAGTAATTACCATAGTATTGTACATGATGCCGTTGAACAACTTCTGTCCTGCGGGACACCCCAAAGTATGAAGATCATACCTAAGTAGACCATGGTTGGCTAAATCAACTTGTGGTCATAGACAGTACATAACCTTGGCTTCGCGTAGATCATATGGTCAGAATCTTACTACGCAGTTGGGTTGGTCACGAGTAAGTAACCGAAAATTACATGCTGCTGGTTATTCGTGCTTGCGCTAAATCTAGAATAGGTAGTGTTAATATGCTTGTGCAGCCTTCCAAGGTTATGCTTAGCACAACTACAGCGCAGTAATCGCTTCCAACGGGCCATATGCTGGGATGAGGTCGCCTTGCATACCACCTACTAGGTAGAGTGCGGACATGGCACTTTCTACGGAGATCCAGGTATTTGTATAAGCATGCATTGTCCAGACAGAAAAGACACTTTTTCTCTCTAACTCCTAGTCTATGCAGATCGATAGCTAACAGAACAACAACAACAGACAGACAGCCCGCTCACGCTTGTCGACAAGTCAGTCTGAAAACACAAATAACAGGCTTGCTTGTATTAGAAAGGAAATGGAGAAAGAAGAAGAAGAAGAAGAAGAAGAAGAAGAAGAAGAAGAAGAAGAAGAAGAAGAAGAAAGAAACAAAGCCTTGGAAAGGCTATATATATGCGTATGTGTGTACATATCTGTATGTGCATGAAGAAAGAATAGCATCGAACCTCATTACAAATCGAGTCACCCATATGAAAGGGAAGAAACGCCCCGGACACCACCCTATGCTAAGAAAAAATATGACAATCATTCACGGATTGTAGGTACGATGCATGCGTGCGACTTCTAGCAGGAAAGAATCATGCAGAGTGAGAAAACTGGTACAGATGGAATAATGTAGACCTATCCATTAGGACAGACGGACAGGAAGATAAATGAATAGAAGGTAGATATGGTGGCAGCAGCGGTACTAAGCGGTGGCAATGCCAGACTGCCGCTCCGAAACGGAAATGGCAACGGCAACGGCAGCTCCAAAAATGGCGCTTTCGTGTGCGAGCTCCAACGTAATCGATGGCTTGTCGGCCGCCGTCGAGGACACATTGCTCTCTCGAGTGATGATATCTAAATACGATTGGCATCGGTCACGGAAACCAGGATACTTGTTGATCACGCTGCCGTCACAGGCAATAGTTAACGTCTTCGAGGGCTCTTCAATCTCAGTAACCGTGACTTCTTGCGGCTGCAGTTTCTTCTGCACCGGTTCTGTGGTCGACTGCATTGGGAACTCGGCTTCATTACGCAAACACCACATGCTGTAGATCGCCGTGGACAAGTAGCCCGCAGACCGGTTCGATACGCACTTGCATACATGTCGGATGAAGGTGAGATCTTCCACTGACGGCGTAGCATGGAAAGTGTGGCTTTTCTGCAAGAGCGCCGCCGAGGGGGCTAAAGATGGAGAAGTATCTCCTTCGATAAACGCAACTATTGACGTGTCCAGCGAGTAAGGTTGCTTCAGTGAGTGAGGTAGCTCTCCACCAAATAAGTTCGCGGTTTCGACTGCCTCGACCAGGATCAAACGCACAATTTCTCCAAGATAGCGGCCGGTGATCATGTATTCCAGCGGCTGGAAGTCCGGGCGCAGATGAGTCCGGTTCAGAACATCGTCCCACCGCGTCATGGGAAGCACGTTACCGCCAAACATACTCAGTTCGCTGTTAACAATAACATGCTTTGCACGTTCGAACCAAGAAGCAGGTCTGGCGCCAAACTTCGTGAGGCCAATCTCATGAACGGGGAAATGTACCGCGGCGTTAGTGCCAGTGCCGAGAATGAGCGACATGCGCGTCCTGGGGTCGATGTAGGCGCGCGTCAATAGTGTAGCAGAACTGTCATTTACAATTGCATCCATACGGACATTTAATGAGCGCTTCTGGCACGAAGACACGATTAAGCCGCCTAATTCTTGTCCCAGCACCGAGTCCGAGCAGCGGAAGCCCTTGCCCATGCCAAGAAGATTCCCGCTGCTAACGGATGTTTGGTCTACGGGGAACGACCACGACAGCCCAATCGACAGCGGGGTCTCCTCGCGCCCGTATTTCGCGTCCACGCCGGTTAGAAATTTATCAATCCGCTGGGCCATCCAGTCGAAAAAATCCGTTCCTTGCAATGCCTTGACCTCCTCATCAATCACCATCGACGTCGAACTCACGATCTTCATCCCGTGTTCTCGGCCAGCCAATTCGATCAGAGCGACGCGGAAAGTCGAGCCGCCGACGTCCAGGGCGAGAAAAGTCCCCGTCTCATTTCCGGTGGGCAAGGCATGGTTGTACGAGGGAAGCATGCAAGATGGGTTGGATTCCAAGCAGGCCTTTAGTTGGTCCTTGATCTTGGCGGACATGGACAGCATATCCCGGACGCCGAGGTGTGCATTGAACAGGCGGTCGACCTCTTGAGCCAGGTCATCGAGCGAGCGGCGTCGCTTCCAGCCTCGGCCATGTAATGAACGTCGCTTGCGGTGCGATTCTCCAAAGAGGGCGGCTTCGAGAGCCGCGACCAGATTGTGAAAGAGCTCCTGCACGCGATGCAGTGCACTAACGAGCGACGATGCCATGGCGATGTGAGAGATAAAACAAGGACCTTTCCCTCCAAGCAAGCTGTTTGGGCTGCCCAAAGGAGGAAGGATAAATAGTGTCTATCTATCTGTTATACAGACAGCGAGTAGTTCATGAGGGGAAGAAAGAGAATTGAAACACAGTAAAAAATGGAAAAAGAAATTAATTCCGTCTTTTCCCTCTCCCTGTTTTCGTTTCGTTGTCCTTTGTTTTTCCCTTTTAAATTTTTAAGTGCTGTTGTTTTGCATTTGCTCAGGGAACCAGCCAAGAGGTATGGAATGTAACGGCGCCAATCCGGGGATACCGTATGTACGATACGCACGGTACACAGCACGGTAGTTAGAGCAGATCGAGAGGATCGACCCGAAAAGGCCTGTGTGTGTGTGTTCTAAGGAGAGCAAAACCGCAACGACTGGTGCAGCACAGGCAAAAGGAAGGACAGAGAAAACGAATGGTTTCAGACTTTTAAGTGTTTGGGCGATGCTGGGGAAGTAAAGAGTACGGTAGTAATATTATGTATGACGGGCTGAGGTAGCAGCGACCATAGATCTGTTGAATCGCCGCTAGCCGCATTCGTCCGTGCCTAGCTATGCTATGCTATGCTCACCTCCATTCATACCATTCATTGTTCAATACTCAATGCTTCGACTACAGCAGGCGTGCAGCGACAATGTAATACATACGACTATGTACGTAGTATGCACTGCTAAGTCGTGTATGTGTATTCCTTGATTCCAGTTCCAGCTTCTGACCTGGAGCAAGCAACGATGCCACGGGACCTGCAAGCCAGGGCCTATCAAGGCCAGGAGGTGGTGCAAATTAGGTTGCAGACGCAAGACTAGCAGAAACTGAAAGCTCGAAGAGTAAGCAGATGGATTGGCAATTCGGCAATTAATATGTAGGAGCAAATCGAATGGCATGCCAAGTCTCCGTACGCTCGTAGTTGTTGAGCGGTACGACACAAGCTTTGCAAGAGAGAGAGTAACTAGATACTAGAGACGCTCTCCAAGCTCATTAGCATGGCGAATGATGCCATTGATGCCATTGACGCTGGCAATTGCATTGTTGTCGTTGAGACTCGCGAGAAGCAACGGGGCTAGTGCCAAACAGGCTAGCGGCCCAGCCAGGGTGTAACATTATCATTTACGTGCTGGTCTACTATCTACTACTTCTAGTAATACCTGACATGGTAGTATCTGCTTGCACCATCTATCCCACACAGCCATACTCCGTGCACATATAATTTATAGGTCCATACTCTTAGCATCTCTTGCTCCAATGACGTCGCAGTGGTACGGACAGGGCTAGCCCTAATCTGTACTGCCACTAATACTGCGGTATCGAATACCCCGTACAGCAAATACGTACTTAAGTTTCGAGACGGCGGAGACGCTGACAGTTACATCTCTTCAGAAGTTCAGATTGCCATGAACCTCACCAAAGCGGCAATGCCTGCCGCGGGGGTTTCCCTTTGCGGCAACTATTTTCGGGTAGAGTTACATTTATTTGCGCGCTAGCCGCGTTGAGCCGAAGCTCAAAACCCTGAAAATAAAACAGGCTGCGTTTAGTTACTACGTACATAGCATGTACTATTTAGGTGACACATGCAAGGAGGCGTGTACGTATGCCGATAGACATGCCGAATGAGTGTGGATGTATTCAATTGACTATTTACTCCTCTGCTAGTACTATATTTACTATTTACTACGTATTTCCCAGAATGTACCTGCTGTATCTTGTAATCTATGTAATGTCGCAGGGGATGTATTAATGTAACAGTTGCAGCGTCGACCCAGCCAATCAGAACGGCTGGTTCTTATCGTCAATCCCATTGTTATCGGATGTCGATAACTTATAAGCTTCCCCGAACTTACAGCGTAGTTATATTCAGGCAAAATCATTATTATTCTCCGACACGGAGGATACAATCCGTTCGGCATGTCACTGTCCTGTCCTGTCCTGTGTCCAGTCCACCTCAAGTTGCCGCTGTGGCAGTTACGTAGTAATGCCCACTGGCGCAATGTGAAACACTCATAACCTAACCTTCTACTTGATAACTTATATTTATTATTTATTATTTACGTATTTATTTATTTATCAAATTCAAGTGGCACAGCGTTATCACTCCATTATCTGCCGCAAGCTAGTCTCAGTTGAAATGCAACGATGATCGAAGCTCCAACTTCTGGGGGTGACAGGATGTTGATATACTTGCCGACTCGACGATTATCACGTATACGGTATCACCATCTGTCGTCACTAGTAGTTAGTTACGACGTGCTTCGTTCGTTGCATTGTTTGTATAACTTAACTATTTCATATCAACCTTGGAAGGTTACTTAGGTACCAGTTCGGTTGCTCCTCCGGGTTGGAACGGCCGACGACTAACAATGCAACCCTTCTGAGACAAGCCTAGCCCTAACTACCTACGTACGTACGCTGCCCTTCATTAGCCCTAACTGACAACGACATCTGCATCAATCACCGGGCAGTCGAGGATCTCTTTCCGAATAGCCATTGAATTGATCAACATATCAGAATGCGAGGTCGTTTGTCCATAGATTGATACAAATGCATCACCATGATGTCAGCTGTATCCCGACAAGATAAATGTACGCCGTAACTATACTACACACTTGAAGGCTACACTACCTACCTACCTACACAACCCCAACCCATCAACATAATATCACACCAGTACCACATAGTACACACAATCCCCAAAGTTGAAAGGGAAAACCGCAAAAATGCCCACCCCAGAGCGAATCACAGACCGAAAAGATGAGGAAATCCGCGAAGGCGATCACGTCTGGACACGCTTCCGCGGCGGTGTGCGAGAGGGAGACGTATGTAGTTACATTTACATCCCCCCTTACTACCTAGCTAGTTATCCTTAAATTCCTGTGAAGCGTTGCGGTCTAAAAAATAGTCACCTTCCCTTCTCTTACCTTTACCTGATGGACGGACTGACTGACTGATTGATTGATCCATGCAGGTCGAAAGACTCGTTCGGAATGAGCAGGAAGCTCGAGAGGAGCAAGTGGCTAATCCGCCTAAGGTGAGTTGTGCCTACCTATCGCTACTTCATGAGGGGGATTGGTTACATGGCTCACGCTATACATTGCTGTTAGGTTATATTCACCGATCAACATGGTGATCGAGTATCCCATAATCCGACGACTTTGTCTAAGACGTCGTAACGAATCCTACTTGGGATGGATGTGGAATATGTGAATGATATGTATTTCCAAATATGTATAGTTATTGTTATAGGTGTATATATATATATATATAATAAATAGTTACATCAAGCTCGTCCTCCCACCAACTTCTCTCCCCCCCTCGCCATTTGGCATCTCTCCATTGCGTCCAACCACAAACTCTCGATAGATAGCTTCTAAACGGCCGCGCTCTCCGTCGCTAAGAGAACAGCGAGTCGACGCCAACGACCGCTCAATATGCTGCCAGTGGATTATGACTTCGTCGTGGGGTTTGTCTGCCACCGTGCCGTTAGGTTGTTGTTGTTGATGATGATGATGATCTTCGACAGTGCCGTGCTCGACCTGTCGTTGACGGCGTCGAGCCTGTTTCAGCGCGCCGAGCTTCGCGGCGACTACAGCCGGGGGGTCTAGTTTGGTGCTGATTGTGGCGTTGGACTCGTTGGCTTCATGTTCCGAATACAGAAACTGTATAAACGATTTTCTCGATGCATCTGCCCCATTGGCATGGGTGGTGGTGCCATTGGCGGTCTGCTTATCAGTCGACACTGCTGTTGACGTCGAGCAATCACCTAAAAGGTCATGGATCGCCTCAAGATGCGCATTGTACACAACTGCCTGGAGGTCTGCTCCAGAATACCCCTCCGTCCGAGAAGCGATCTCATCCACTCGAGACGCGACCTTTGCGCTTAGTTGGAGTTTCTTGCTCACAGCCCGGATGATGTCAATGCGATCATCATGCGACGGCATATCGCACAAAAGACTCTTGTCGAGGCGCCCAGGGCGGAGCAGAGCTGGGTCTATCAAATCAGGTCTTGACGTTGCTGCCAGCACATACACCCCGGAAAGCCCCTCTGCACCGTCCATTTGTGTCAACAGCTGGTTGACAACTCGGTCAGTGACGCCAGTCGAGTCATGCCCACGCTTGGGCGCAATGCTGTCAAACTCGTCGAAAAATAAAATACACGGACGTGCTGCCTCGGCACGCTCGAAAAGATCACGAACACTCTTCTCGCTTGCTCCGATATACTTGTTCAGAATCTCGGGTCCCTTAACACTAATAAAATTCAATCCACATTCACCCGCCACTGCACTAGCAAGCATTGTCTTGCCACAACCGGGGAATCCGTACAACAATAATCCTGATCGTAGACGGAGAGGACATTGTGCAAAAATAGGCGCATATTTAGTGGGGTATTGCAATGTCTCCAAAAGAGTTTGACGGGTACTATGTAGTCCACCGATTGATGAGAATGTAGTTGACGAGGTTGTCAGTGTCACATTTCGAAGTGAGGCCGGTGTAAACCCTTTCAATGCACTATCAAAGTCTTTCATAGTCAACGAAATCTTTGAAGTCTCTGCACTCGTATCCTGCACCGACCGAATCAGAGCCTCGTTCCTCGCCCGAGACACTAATAGTGTAAGATCTCCTGGCATATAGCCATCCGTCTTTCCTGCCAAATCTAGCAGATCAAGGTCGCGTGCTAGAACAAAGCCGTCGGCCCCAGAAGAACCAGGTCGGCTCCCAGGGTTAGAGGGATCCAGCCAAGAGTCCTGCGTCGAGCCGCTTTCATTGTGATGATGACCGCCCCTAAGCATTTTGTCATCCTTGTCTTGACTCGTAAGCTTTTCCAACACTTTCCGCCGGCCCTCCTTATCCGGCGCCTTTAAGCTCAGAATTTCTCGTACAACGTGACCGCCAACAATAATATTGTTTAAGGATTCCTTTGATTGCGCTGTAGCTAATAAAACCACAGAAGATGTCGTTGTGCAGTGCTGTCGCACAATCGAGCATATAATTTCACTGACCTGACGACTACGACCATTCTCTCCGCCCACTTGGAGCTCCGTTTCCACGGGGCAGAGTTTGTCCAAGTCATCCAATATCACCAGAGCTCGCCCACCAAGGCGAGCAGACCACGCTGCAGACATAAATTGTCGATTCAATGTTTCCTTGATCGTCGAGACGCGCGTCTCGTCCGTAACCAACTTCCGACAGGGAAAGTAAGACACGTTACAAAGATATTCTTCTCGTAACCGACTTCCTAGTAAATGACATAGCGATGTCTTGCCAGACCCCAGACCTCCAGTAAGCAAGATCGACGAGGATCGTGACAGGTTTGTCATGCTCTGGTCAATAAGCGAATCAATCCCGACCATGTTTGGTGGCGACGCTAGTATCCGTTCGTCTGAAGGGGTGTGTGAACTTGCAGAGTCTACCGGTCTTGGTATATCCGCCTGTACGTCGATATCAAATTTGTTCTCTGAACCCAATATCCACCTTGACAAAGCCGCGGAGTCTGTACTTTTCAAAGGCGGTTGAAACCGCAAGATACCGCCGTCAAAGCCTCCAGGAGAGAAATGATTATTAACCGCCGGAAGCAACATTCCATCTGTAAGAGGGCCGGACATAAGGCCGGTGTCCGACCCAGGGCTGCCATAGGCAAATCTAATCCGCTCAGACAGAGCGCTTCGGGATGCTGCTGTTTCTCCGCCGAATTTAAGGCCATCTCTTTTCCTGCCAACGTCCGATACGAAAGGATAGATTTTGATACCCTGGACAGAAGATTGATTTAGCCGACTGGGTGCGGCTTCAACCCGGACGATACCACCCATTATCCCTGAACAATTCAAGGCCTGACAGAGAGCCGATGAGAGACCGACGTGCCTGGAGTCAGGCGCATCATCCCAGGGCAAAATTTTTGCCACGACCTTAGTAGACGGACGTCCAGCCTCTCCGGATTCTTGTTCCTTTTGCTGCAACTGTTGCTGCGGATCAACTGGAGCTTGCAAGCCCGCCGGCTGTACAATTGACACAGCCACATACTCGTTTCCTCGGAGCTCACGAGCTGAAAGAATATCTCGGTCCACCCATACTTTCAGCCCATCATTGCCATGACTAGCGACCTCCTCATCAAACCATTCCGTGGCATATTGCCTGTCCACGCCTCTAAGGTACACTGCAAGATCCTCGGCCTCGGAACCCCGGCTTTTAGGCCTCACCGTGCTGCTGCTACTCCTCCCACCAACACTCTTACGGCTGTTGCTCGTCGTACTTCGGTTCTCTCCTCTGTTAGCTTTACCCGATTTCGGGCGAACTTTCGGGGCCACAATAACTTCAGCATCCGGCGAAATTTTGGCGAAAGGTGATGTCGGAGGAGGGGCAGGGGTGAGTGAGGTAACGGTTATATTTGCCGTGGAGGTTGGAGAAAGGTGTAATGTGAGCGGGTGCAAATGGCTCGTCGGAGCCGAACCTGGAGCTGTATAGCCAGGATTTGGGAGAGCGCGGATTTGATGCAGCAAGTTTAATTCAAGGAACGAAGCGTGCAGCTCGATGACTGGTAGTCTTGTGTGAGAAAATAGCTTTCGTAGAGAAGAGGTTACTAATACATACTTTCCCAATCGGCGGGCGTCAATGGTTCAATATTCACGGTTTGCGCAATCGGATTGTCAAGGTGGAGAAACAGTCCGACTTTTTGGCCCTCATTCAATCCTAAAACCCTTCCAAAGGTGGTGTCGATTTCGATGATTGGAACCTCATGCTCCCTCGCAGATGGATTGGAATTGATGCCATCTCTACTGACCACAGGCGCAAGTTTCCGCTTACTAGGCATTCCCGTCCATCCTAGGTATGACGACCTCTGAGCGGCGGACTGCGAATTCGACGGCCGATACTGCAATTCCACGATGACATTTTGAGCAGCCTAAAAACAGTGGATATTAGAACGCCTTCGTTTCTCATCTGCGGATATGTTGCTTCTTCTTACCGCATTAGCGCTGACCAGCAATGAAACTACCGGAGTTGGCAAATTCGCGAGACATGACTTGAGAGGCACCAAAGCTACTTCGGCGATAGTGGCAGTCTTTCTGCTGGGAGCCATCGCGCGGAGAGGCGAACCGGCATCCGCATGCAAATTCCAAGCGTGCGCCACCTACAAGCGAGCGGGTAGAAACTGAAGAATGGGATTGGATCTCAATAGTGAATTCCGCATACTATATTCAGTGTTCTCCCCTAAATTCGCTCCCCGGGCAAGTGTGTAGTAGTAGACTGTAACTAGTAACTAAGTAACTATGCGATCTGATGTCGCTCGTCGGCACAGAAAGAGCAACCGCCGAACCGAGGGTTATTCCGCGCCGATGCACGTGATTCCTGAGCTAGGCTGTTTTAGGACAGGAATGCTGGACGCGTTCCACGTGCCGCGAAAACGCGCGACGCGTCGCTTTCGCTTTCGCGGATTCGGGTTAGCGCCGATGCCCAAGTTTGGCATCTGCCATCCACCAACCTCCAAATTTGTTGGATAAGACTACAGTACATCTCTGACTCTCATACAACAACAAAGGCCTTGGTCGCAAATCAGACGAGTCTCTTATCCTCTCGTCTACTTCGCGCCAAGATGGCCCTCCTACAGTATCCAGCACCAGTTGACTACGCCGCCCAACAGGAGGCTTTCAAGGACTTCTTGAAACACTTCAAGACGTTTGAATCCGCGTCGGAAGCCGCTGCCACAGAGGCTATCCAGGGACTGCGCATTGATGGCGATCGGACCGATGATGAATATGACTTCATGGACGATGCTGACACCGAGCAGGGTCGTGGGCGTCGTGACCCTAAAACCAAATATATGCAGATTCTCCAAGATATCGCCAACAGAGATAGCAATAACATCTTAATTGAATTGGATGACTTGGAAACAGTAAGTGTTACATCCATTGACGTCGAACTCGTTCTGGCCCTAACACCTTTTCTGTGCAGTACGAGAAATCCCTTCCTTCAGATTCGGACCTCAAGCTGGTAGAGTCGATTCAAGCGAACGCTAAGCGCTACATCGATGTCTTTTCAAAAGCAGTGGATGCCGTGATGCCCAAGGAGACAAAGGAAATCTCGTGAGTTCCATTTAGTATGATGATGTTGCTTGTTGGTTACTAACCATAACCCAGTTTCAAAGATGACGTCCTCGACATTATCATGTCGCAACGTGAGAGACGCAACGAGACGGTACAAATGGCTGCAGAAGCCGAGATGGATGCTAGTCCACCAGAAGCCATGTTTCCTCCAGAATTGACACGCCGATACACTCTAAACTTCAAGCCCCTCACACTTTCAGAGTCAAGCACTGGAAAGAGTTTGAAGGCGCTGGCTGTTCGCCATATCCGAGGCGAACACCTGGGCACCTTGATCACTGTCAGAGGCATCGTAACACGAGTGTCGGACGTTAAACCAGCTGTTAGGATCAACGCCTATACCTGCGATCGATGCGGCAGCGAGGTGTTTCAACCTATCACATCCAAGTCGTTCCTGCCAATGACGGAGTGTCCTTCCGAAGAGTGTGTTGCAAACGCCTCCAAAGGACAGTTATTTTTATCAACTCGAGCTTCCAAATTCGTTCCGTTCCAGGAGGTAAAAATCCAGGAAATGGCAGACCAGGTCCCGGTTGGCCATATTCCCAGGACCCTGACGGTGCACTGCACCGGCAGCCTCACGCGGCAACTCAATCCAGGAGACGTCGTCGATATCGCTGGAATTTTCCTGCCTACGCCGTATACCGGATTTAGGGCAATCCGTGCCGGTCTGCTAACTGACACGTACCTTGAAGCGCAACATATTACTCAGCATAAGAAGACTTACGACAGCATGGTAATGGATATTCGGACAGTGCGAAGAATGGAACAGTACAAAAATTCTGGCCACCTGTACGAATATCTTGCTCGCTCTATCGCTCCTGAGATCTACGGCCATGTCGACGTCAAGAAGGCTCTATTGCTACTTTTGATTGGCGGTGTTAACAAGGATATGGCTGATGGGATGCATATCCGTGGAGACATCAACATTTGCCTTATGGGTGACCCTGGTGTTGCCAAGTCTCAATTGCTGCGGTACATCTGCAAGGTCGCTCCCCGTGGCATTTATACAACCGGTCGAGGCAGCAGTGGCGTCGGTCTTACCGCCGCTGTTATGCGAGATCCCGTCACCGACGAGATGGTCCTAGAAGGTGGTGCGCTTGTGCTTGCTGATAATGGCATTTGCTGTATTGATGAGTTCGATAAAATGGATGATTCAGACCGAACAGCCATCCATGAAGTCATGGAACAGCAGACCATCTCCATTTCCAAGGCCGGCATCACTACAACACTCAATGCTAGAACGTCAATCCTTGCTGCCGCCAATCCTCTGTACGGTCGCTATAACCCTCGCATCTCGCCCGTTGAAAACATTAATCTTCCTGCTGCTCTTCTTTCTCGTTTTGATGTGATGTTCCTCATGTTGGACACACCATCCCGCGATACCGATGAAGAACTGGCACAACACGTCACATACGTTCACATGCACAATAAACATCCCGAAAGTGATGATTCTTCAGTTGTTTTCAGCCCTAACGAGGTCCGTCAATTCGTTGCTCGCGCTCGAACTTACCGCCCCGTGGTTCCCAAAGAGGTATCGGACTACATGGTTGGTGCATATGTTCGCATGCGTAAGCAACAGAAGAAGGACGAGGGAAGCAAGCGGCAATTCTCGCATGTTGCGCCGCGTACCCTGCTCGGTGTGGTCCGCCTCTCCCAAGCGTTGGCCCGCCTGCGCTTCAGCCACGAGGTTGTCGTAGACGATGTTGACGAAGCACTTCGGCTGGTTGAGGTTAGCAAAGCATCTCTCTCCAACGAAACCAGCAATGAAGGCGACCAAACGCCGATCAGCAAGATCTACAACCTTATCCGTGGCATGCGGGAAAGTGGTGCCGCTGCAGCCGGCGATGGGCACGAGGGTGAGCTCAACCTTCGCAAGATTCGCGAGCGAGTCCTTGCGAAGGGTTTCACCGAGCCTCAGCTTACGGAAACGATTCAAGAATATGCAGCATCGAATGTGAGTAACCTTCAGTCCGATTTTTTGGAATATTTCATTTTCTTCGTATTTACTGACAAACTAACCAGGTATGGCAAATCACTGGCAACGGCGCTCGCCTCCTGTTCGTGGATGGCGATAGAATGGATATATAGAGCAAAAGTGTATCTCTATATAGTGAGTATGTTGAAGTTCTAAAAGAGTTTGGTAGTTCGTTACTGGGTTGGATCTCCTTCTTTGTCTATGGAAGGCTTAAGCGGTGCTGTTTTGCTCTTTGTCATTTCGTTTTGGGTGGTGAAAGATGGCGTGTGTATGGCTATGTGTTAGGGATTAATGATGCAATCAATCAATACCAGGTTACTCCCTGTTCTTTGCTGCCTTGAGATGGGCAAGAGCAGAAATAAAATCCAACCAGCAAAGGACTCGAAACCGTGCCTTGCAAAATCTTCGAATTTGTTACGATGCATATAATATTAAGTATGAAGTGAAGATAAAAAGAGAGGGAAGAGAGGGAAGAGAGAGAAGAGAGGGAAGAGAGAGAAGAGAGAGGAGAGGAAAAAAGAACAGTAGCCTCTCTTTAATGGTTTGAGTCATCCTTGTGCAGGGGCCAAGCTAATCTTCTCTGTATCTTGTCAAATTGACCAAATGCCTTTAAGGCGAGAGGAGAGGGAATTACATGGATTACATGGGAGTTCCAGGAAAGCATGTCCTCTGCTGATTGGTCCGCTTCCCTGATGGTGATGCTGCCTAGAGTTTCGATCCTGAGGCCACGACAGGAACAATAAAATCTAGTTCGGTGAGGGAACGTTTGAACTCAATAGGACAGTCTAAAATGACGAAGGATCATAAAAGATTTCGACCTTCGTAGAGATACGGGGACTATTTCTCTGTAGGCTGATATGACGACTCCTGAGGGTGTTGTTGTGGGTAGTGATGATGATTCGGTTCCTTGGCCTGCCGCAGACTTGGCTACTGATCAATTAGCAGATGCTTTTTTGTGTCGGCGGGATCAATTGAATCGATTTCATTTGATATACAATGTAACTATATTGAAGCAGCTTTGGCTGATATAACTAGCGCCAAGCTATAGCCAGCTGCCGAGGGCCGACTCGGACGCTTATCGGCGTGCCGTGGCCTAGTGTATTTCCCCGCACCAATCAGCTGAGGCAACCCCGGATTTCGGTGGGTCAGCTCGGCAGTTTACTTATTTTCCTCCCTCTTTTTCTCTCTGCCTTGCTCATTTTACTACAAGGGTCGATTAGCATTGTTCTGTATAGACTATATTTTTTCTTCCCTGTTGTGACTTGTCTGTATATGCCACTGAACAATGCCTGTCAAATCATCTTTTCCCGATTTCGAGATCCCCAATGTCGATACTTGGGCGCTGTTGTTTGAGCGGCCGGATCGCCCATACCCCGACGACCACGGTATGTAGTATATATATATATCCATTATATTTGTTGCAATGCAGCGATTCAGCCGGTGTGTGAGGTCCTAATATTTGTATAGTGCTTTTTGTTGATGCCGACACTCAACGGTCATATACATTCGCACAGTTGCGGGACGCCGCACTGAGCTTCGGGCATGGGATCAAGTCGACATGGGACTGGAAGAAAGGCGATGTTCTCGCCGTTTTCTCGCCTAATTCAATCGACACCCCAGCAGTCATGTATGGAGTAGCTTGGGCGGGCGGTGTCATCTCCCCGTCAAACCCGACATATACGGTTGAGGAACTAGCTTTCCAGCTAAGTAACTCGGAGGCAAAGGCTGTGGCTACACAGCGTGCGCTGCTCCCAATAGCGCGCGCAGCGGCGAAGAAAGTGGGCCTTCCGGAGGACAGGATTGTGTTGATAGGGGACGACCGAGACCCCAGTGGGAGCTTCAAGCATTTCACATCTATCAGGAACATATCTGGGACGTCGAGGTTTCGTCGGCCCAGAGTTGATCCCAAGAAGGATCTTGCTTTCCTAGTATATTCATCAGGGACAACTGGTCTGCCAAAGGGCGTCATGCTCTCTCACAGAAATGCCATTGCGAATATCTTACAATCCAAGCAGACGGAAGGGAGATACCTCACGTGGAACGGAAATGCAGATGGTCAAGGTGACCGTGTTTTGGCGTTTTTGCCGTTCTTTCATATATACGGTGAGCCTACCTAGGTATTGGGGGACTGGTTTTATAAGGCGGCGCGTTTACTAACTGCTTCCTAGGCTTGTCTTGCATAGTCCAATTCAGCATATATAATGGAAATGCAGTGTACGTCATGCCGAGATTTGATATCGAAAAGTTTTGCTCGCATGTGCAAAACTACAGAATCACTTTTGCATACGTCGCACCCCCCGTTATTCTAGTTCTGGGCAAACATCCTATCGTCAACAAATACGATCTATCCTCTCTGAGGATGATGAACTCTGGTGCTGCACCGCTCACCCATGAATTGGTCGAGGCGACATCTTCACGGATCAAAGTCGGCATCAAGCAGGGTTACGGGCTGAGTGAGACCAGTCCCACAACGCACACTCAAAGCTGGGAAGATTGGGACAAGTACATCGGCTCAGTAGGCCAGCTGATGGGCAACATGGAAGCGAAATACATGACATCCCCGGAGAATGACTCCTCCGAGCCCGAGGAAGTGGCAGTCGGCGAAGTAGGCGAACTCTGGGTACGCGGACCGAATGTCTTTCTGGGCTATCACAAAAATCCAAAGGCGACAGAAGGCTGTCTAACTCCCGATGGCTGGTTCCGCACTGGAGACGTCGGTTACCAGAATAAGGAAGGCATGTTCTACATCACAGACCGTGTCAAGGAGCTTATCAAGTACAAGGGCTTTCAGGTTCCTCCAGCTGAACTGGAAGGTATCCTCGTTGATCACGACTTGATCGATGATGTCGCCGTGATTGGCGTGCACAGCGAGCAGCACGGCTCGGAGGTGCCGCGGGCGTACGTGGTTCGAAGTGCTAAGAGCAAAGCTTCTGGTGTCAGCGAGGCCGAGGAGGCTTCTAAAATCATCGAGTGGATGAATAGTAAAGTCGCTCAGCATAAGCGACTACGCGGTGGCGTGCGATTTGTTGATGCAATCCCAAAGAGTGTCAGCGGGAAGATTCTTCGACGATTGCTCAAAGACGAGGCTAAGAAGGAGCAGGAGAAATTGAAGGCCAAGCTGTAAATACGTGTACATATCCATTACGCTTTTGTATCTAGGTAGCTCCCGACTTAGTAACATTTTGAATTATGTATAGCGCTGACCAATATTTACTCATGCTCTATGCCGTGTTATCGACACGACAAATTACCTAGGACATTTCAAACCAGAAGCAAATCCCAGTCCATATCCTCCAACAAATCTAACCAGTGTCTCCTTCGAGTTTGTCTTCTTCCAACGGGAGAAGGAAGACCGGATCCTGCGCCCAAGCCCCAGTAACTTTTGATAAATTCCTGCGCACGTTTTGTATTATACACACCAAAACTACGCTCCAGCACCCTCAGCGCATCTAGGATCAAATAGAGTTGCTCGCCATCATTCTCATCCGGCCCCTCACACTCACAACCAGCGATAAACAAGGGAAACGGCAAGGCGGAGAACTCAGGGTGATGATCAGGCGGGTGGGCGTGTAGTAAGGACATGAATCTTTGTAGAGCAGCGGATTTTGAAAATGTGACTAGTGAGTGCAGCATGTCCCACGTTATTGTCGGAGGACTATAACTGCTACTGCTACTAGTATTAGACGATTGCTTTCGCAATGCCATTTGCTCAAGGGTGGAATGCAAGAATATGAATGCCGCATAACGGAAGCAGTTCGCTACTACCTCAAGACGTTGGAATGCGGCGTCTGTGATGCCTTCGGGGATGATGAAGGATTGCTCGCTGAAAGACCAGCTGGTGAGGTACTCGTTTCTGCGCATGATTTATTATTATCAATAAAACTATCCCTCCGTTGGACTGGGAGACGGAATAACGTACATGTTGATGATTTCCCCATGTAGCAAGGCGAAATCATCCACCCTGCGAAGGTCTGCAATTTGAGAACAAACTTTCACTATTTGTTCGCTGCAACCTAGGTACAGGTCTACCTTGGGAGTTTGGTAAATGCCCTCGCAGAACGAGAAGCGCGGTTTGGGGTTAGGAGCCGTGAGGTTGGCGATATGTTGCCAGTATGTCAAGCTAAGATTTGTTATTAGATAGTATTAAAAAACTCAGACGAGGTCCATCTTACAATCCAGAAAGCCAGTCTGCAACACCCTGGTCTAGACTCATCAATCCCCCGCAAGAAGTCACAAGGCTTTGTAAGGCTTCCATATGCCCTCTCCAAGAGCTAACCGACCCCCGCACGACCTCGTACTCACACAATGAGGCGACAGTAACAATTAGTTCTTCCAGTGACGATGCATATGCCGAGCCCATAAAATGTTCTTGCGGTAAAGATGTCAAGGCTCTGCGCACTCCCGAGAGTGCCTTGCCATAGTATGTCATTTCGGCTTTTCTCGACGTTTCCGCGTTGGAAGATGATGCCCGGTTTGACATGTGTCCTGCAGATAAAGCACAGAGCGCATCCATGAGAAGTGGCGACGACAATGCGCGGGGTATCAACACTTCGTTTAAGGTATTGCGTTGGATTTCCAGATTTACTAGAAGCTGGGACCCAAGCTCGGCATGATACTGTAAGTAGTAGAAGGATTCGGGGGACTGGAAGATTGATGGAGAACGAGTGATGTGACATCTGAAGTCATTTTCTATATGAGAAACAACAGTCGACATCGTTATTATCCCCGAGATATCCTCATCAGCGCGGTAATCTCCGCCATCCGCTGTGTAGATGGACTCTAGAGTGGATTGATGGCCTGTAGAGGAGGGAGCCTTGCCATCCTGGCTACTGTCTGAGAATGGCGACTGACGAGTCTTATCGTTGTGCCATGTTCCCGAGATTTTCCTGCGCTTGGGTTTTGGTGTTTCCTGCTGAAAAGTCGTAGTCGATATGTTCAGAGGCGTAGCCCATGGGGCCGCATAACCCTCACAATCAAGCCCTAACCTGATGCAACTGCCACATCTAGATTTACTTATCAGCGACGGGCTATTAAAAAATGTTCTGGTCACCCACGTTGGCTTTTGTTCGTCACACTTCTTCCTGCGCCTTTTACATGTGAGACACCCAGAACGACTCCAGTTCTTATTGTTGCGTGTCCTTCGCCAGGGCGAACCTGCAGACGAGCAATTTGACAGAGTAGAAGGTGTGGCCATGCAGATACAACGCTCAGATTCTGGTCGATCGGCCAAGAAATCGCTAGCCCTAGCCTAGTATACCTAGGTAGTAGGTACTGTAGTCTTGGAAAAGCCCGAAAAAAGTAAGTAGATAGGCCCAGACCTAGAAGGAGTTGCTTATCATGGAGCAGATTGAAATGATAGCCTCACGATTGATTCTGGAGAAAGCCAAACCTTCGTAGTCATCAGGTCAAAATATCTTTTGATTGACTTCCGATCCTGATGCAGAAAGAGATACGCCGCTTATCAATCAACTTGCGGAATTCGTGGGGGGGGGGGGGTTCAGCGTTGCCGAAAAAGATTTGATAAGATAGCGAATCTCTTTCCTAACACGGCAGGTACAACCCCGCAGCCTCAGGCATCCAGAAAGTATTTAATCCTGCGTCTTTCACTCTCCGGTCCGTACTCCAAGTGTATCCTTCCTATATATACGTACGTACTTTCTATATAGGATTGCGGTTCTGTCTTCCCTTGGCCTCCATTAGTTAAGAGATTTTCCCACAATGTCGCTCACTTCGCAGGTGGCGGCGCAGCCTGCCTTGGCGCAGTTGCACCCATTTGATCCGCTCACTCCTTCGGAGATTAAGCTGGCCGTCAGTATTTTGGAGGCAGCTTTTCCAGGCGTGGCATTGCGGTACAAACGCATAGATGTGCAGGAGCCCCTCAAAAAGGATGTCATACCTTATATTGAGGCAGAGAGGCTAGGCCAGAAATTGCCGCCACGGCCAGCCCGTGTGCTGCAAGCTCTTTTCCACCGACTGGATACTGGTGTGTTCTATAAGGCATTGCTCAATGCCGATACCAAATCTGTGATCTATGCAAAGGAGATGCCGAAGCATATTCAGGTATTCACACTTTTATGGCTGTGTGGGGTTATATTTTTTTATCTAACGACATTTATAGGGCCCTGTCGATGTGGACGAGATGATAGCCATTGAAGAGCTTTGTCTCTCACACCCAGAAGTACAAAAGGAAATTGAGAAACTACAGCTTCCTGCTGGAGTCACAGTATGCAATGACCCATGGATTTATGGCACAGACGATCCAAACGAAAGTCGACGGCTATTTCAATGCTACATGTATGTTGTGGAAGTTGACCACCCGCAAAATAATCACTACTCAACGCCTTGCAAGTTCTCTCCAGTTTTTGACGGCATCACACATGAGCTAGTCCGAATGGATTATCTACCAACAGGCATCGATCATTCGGTGGTAGCTGCCACTACACCTTGGAAGCCAGTCAAAACGGTCCAGTATGCACATGAACTACTCGATACTCCGACGAGGACGGACCTAAAGCCATACATAGTGCAGCAGCCGGAAGGACCCTCCTTCTCCTTGGATGGGAACCTTGTGTCCTGGCAAAAGTGGCGGTTTAGGGTCGGCTTCAACAATCGTGACGGCTTGGTTATCAATAACGTCACGTACGATGGCCGCAACCTATTCTACAGACTGTCTCTTTGCGAGATGACTGTCCCATACGGAGGTGTGTACTATAGCTGACACCTACTTTTCTGTACTTCTTGAATCTCAGGCTGACAATATTTTGGCAGATCCTCGCAGACCATTCCACAGGAAGCAGGCTTTCGATGTGGGCGATGTTGGCTTCGGCGTGACGGCGAATCAACTATCCCTTGGATGTGATTGCCTGGGATATATTAAGTACTTCGATGGATGGCGGACAGACTCCAAGGGCGAACCGGTTCAACTGGAGAACGTGATCTGTCTGCACGAGCAAGACAATGGTCTTCAACACAAGCACACTAACTATCGCACGGGCGCTGCTACAGTCGTACGCAATCGCCAACTAGTTGTCCAGATGATTTGCACAGTAGCGAACTACGAATATATCTTTGCATATATTTTCGACCAAGCAGCCGGTATCGAGCTCGAGGTCCGCGCTACGGGCATTCTGTCAACGAGTCCAATGGATAACCAGAACGGCGAAACAGTCCCATGGGCCACCAATGTCGGCCCTGGTGTGATAGCAGCATTCCATCAACACATGTTCTCATTCCGCATTGATCCTGCTATAGACGGGTTTAAAAACACCATTTACTATGAGGACAGCGTGGCTATGCCGGAGACCGAGGAGAATCCGTTTGGCTCTGGATACGTTTCCGAGGAGACTGTCTTGAAGAAATCGGGTTCAGCCAAGACGTCTGTAGAACGACACCGAGTTTTCAAAATCCGAAATGACAACGTCATCAACCCTATCACGTACAAGCCCGTTGCCTACAAACTGCAGACATCGCCAGCTCAAATGCTACTCATGGGGCCCAAGTCATTCAACTTCCGCCGGGCGGAATTCGCAACGAAGCCTATCTGGGTGACCAAATTCCAAGAAGAGGAACTATATGCGGCTGGGGAGTTTACCAACCAGAGCCGAAACTCTGAGGGAGTCGAGAAGTGGGTTACAAGAAACGATAATGTTGAGAATGAGGATGTTGTTCTTTGGCATAGTAAGTACCTTCTCATATTTGCTATTACTTTTTTTCCCGTTTGGCATATTTACATCAACTAACCATACTAATAGCATTCGGACTTACACACAATCCTCGCATCGAGGACTTCCCTGTTATGCCAGTGGAAAAAGTGAGTGTTATGCTCAAACCGGACGGATTCTTTACCAAGAACCCGGCCCTGGATGTTCCTGCTTCCGCGCAGTCGTTCAACAAGTCAACTTTGCATCAGGATGCATCTGCTCCCTCCTGCTGCGCTCATGAGTCAGGTGGCAGTAGCGCAGATAGGGCAAGATTGTACAAACGAGTTGATTAATTAGTTTAGATGTAGATACGTCTTTGAGTTATTAGCTGATATCTATTTTGAATATCTAAGGTGCTATCTATATTTAATTCTTCCGTTGCCTTTTACGATATTCTACTTGCTGGACCAAATAGGGCTATGTAGAACTATGAAATAGATAGACTACCTAGGTATAGACATACTGTGCCTAAAGAGCAAGACCTGAATTGGCATTCGTCAATAACACGTCCTTCATTCTTCCTTCGTATCACGGAACAAGAGCTCGGTGAATTGCACCGGAACAGAGGCTCCAGCAACAGGAGACTTGTCCACAATAGCCCTAATCTCCGCCTCATCCTCATCCGTCAACGAAACATCAAGAGCCCGCCAATTCTCCTCCAAGTACTTAATCCGTCTCGTACCCGGAATCGGAAAGACATCATCACCCTGTTTCAGCAGCCAGGCGAGCGCCAGCTGCGACAACGAGCACCCTTTCCTATCAGCAACCACCTTCACCTGCGCCGCCAGCTTGGCATTATGCTCTCGCTGGCCCTCCAGAAACCGCGGCATAGCCTTTCCGCGCACATCGGACTCGTCCCCGACTGATCCCCCGCTGCTAAATGTGGAAGTGAGCAGTCCTCTACCCAGCGGCATGGCTGCCACGATTGCGATGCCGAGCTCTCGGCATGTAGCGAGAGCATCGGTGCCCTCGGGCCCTTCGATTTCGCGGCTGAAGAGAGAGTAGTCCGGTTGGTATGCGGCGACGGTGCCGATTTTGGCTGCTCGGCGGAGCGCTTTGGATGATACCATTGACAAGCCGATGTGCTTGATTTTGCCTTCACTAATGTATTATACAGAGTGAAGGCAGATGGTCAGTTGGTCGATCAACTGTTCAATGTGATGAACGGGTTTGTGTGTATCTTACGCTTGTAGCTCTACGAGAGCTCGCATAGTCTCCTCAATGGGCGTCACAGTGTCGACGTTGTGAGCATAGTCTGATATCGACTGGGTCAGCTGGTTGAAACGGAACGAAAAATGAAGCCTTACAAAGGTCAATGTAATCAATCCCTAGAGTCTTCAGAGTCACATCACAAGCTTTCTTGCAGTACTCGGCCGAGGAATCAATCTCCAGAGTCTTGCTGCCTCGTACATATCCAAACTTGGATGCGAGGAAGATCTGATCCCGTTTTCCGGTTTTCTTGAACCATTTGGCCAAGAGTTCTTCGTTGTCACCATAGAGACTTTTATTTTTTTGTCACTCCCGTTAATAATGAGTCAAGGCAACTCCTCCTGGGTGAACGGACTTACTCGGACGTATCCCAGAATGTTGCTCCAATCTCAACAGCACGGTCGAGAAGTGCAAACCGTTCATCGTCAGGAGGTAAGGCTCCGTAGGTTGGAGCAGTCACCATCATCAGCCCAAAGCCTAGGGCTGGTACGAGAGGGCCATTTTTGCCCAAGGGACGAGGAGTCAGAAATTTTGAAGACATATTTAATATGGATGATATGAAGAATTATCAGTATGAGAATCCAAGCCTGCGGTTATTTCTGAAAGATGATTATTCAACTGAGAAAGGGAGGCGTTGGGGGGGTTTTATATTGGAACCAGAGGCTCCAATGCCTTTATTTTTGCCCATTGACGGAGAATTTCATCCGAGACTTCATGTCTGGCTGAAATGGTTGAAGCGAATGTAAATGCTTGCTATGTAGTATAGACATGGATCGTCCAATCAGCATGTTGGAAGTCCGAGCAGACGAATGAATCGGAATGATATGTAAGGCCCACTCTCTTGGCTACCGGACCAATGATGACTCTGATGTCTCGTTAGAATCGGAAGATGTGGGGCTCATCACTAGTTTTGTTAATGACAGAAGTACTAACTACTAAGAGAGATATATATTATCTTGCCTGTATCCTGTTCTGCGTCAATGGGCTGGATCTAAAGGCTAGGACTTATTTGTTACTTGGCTTTTAGTGCAGCTTCCAACAGCTTTGTTAGCTATCTAATTGTATTGTCTAGAAGCTAATTAAGATTGTCTTTCTTCGGACTATCAGGAGGTCCGAGGTGCAACCATTTGAACACCTGAAGTTGATCAGCATGCCTGGTGGATAGAAGTCATAGTGAATAATTGATACGAATTTGAAAGTTGTGGTACTGAAAATATTGCCATGAAAAAGAGCCCCTTGAGACAAGAAATCAAGTTAGTCCGATATCTCTAAGATAACACTGGAAAAACCTCGGGCTGCTGAGGGTTGTGAAGAATATGCGCTCAAAAGAAGAGACACACTGGAGGCATTGAAGTCACTTCTTGACGCTTAGGCGCAGAGCTCCAGTTTCATCACGCTCAGAAATCTCCCAATATTGTTGTTTTGCTTTTTGAATACCATACCCCTCCTGTTAATATACAAAGTAGCTTATAGGCTTGAGAATGTGCATTTTATGTTAAGAAAAAGAGTTATTCAAGAATTTTGTACAACCTACAGTCCGCCGTAGGGGCTAACTCCTATCTTATAGTCGTCAATCGGTAAAAGATTTCTTGGGACCTTTAGTCCAACATTTACCTAGTCCTGCTCTCTTGTTCCACCCACCATGGATCTATATCGGCCCGCTTAAATTTGTATCAGTCTCAGCTGAAGTGTATTCGTCATCAATATTATCTTTTATGCCAATTGGTTTGATGTGTAGTAAATCCTTTCTTTCCTCAAGTAAAGCAGTTTAACACATCATTTGACCCTCAATATAATAACAGTTGTTACAGTGTGGAAAGTATTAACAATTGTCTGTGGACGGTGGCTTTGTAGACAAGTTTCCCCTAATCTTCACGACACCATGGGTTTCCTAGGCCAGACAGGCCAAAATCGAGTTAATTCCAATACTCCGTTGGGCCATTTATATTATCCAGGTATCCGAAGAGTAATAAATTATTATCAATACATGCATACCATCATGTAATAGAATCAACGCAATATCCTGCCAAGCCATTGCGTCCTCCAGTATCCGCGCCTTGGATACAACAAAAGCATGCTACTTATCGCGACAACAAAGATTGTTGACGTGACAAACGACAACCGGTGCGTAGATAGAGACAGTGAAAGCGAGGCTGGCAAGAGTATTATCTCTCGGGACAGTATTATATGTGGGTTTGACCTGTTGCTCTATCTTACATATGTAGTTCATATCTTGTGCGTGTGGATTCCTTAGTATTCGCTTCTTCAAGTGTTCCGTAACCCATACCCTCGTACTCGAACCATCGTTCAACCCGGTCATTACAGCTAGCTACGCATCTTGATCCTCTTTATACCAATGCTGGGATCGGCAATAGTGATTTTCCGGGGATTCACCAATTAGTAAGGTCGTCTAGAATGGGATTAGCGTAGCAGATACATTTCGCGTCTGACGCGTGGTGGCGCGTCGCGCTAACTCCATCTAGATATATCAGGCGAGTCCGCCGTTTACTATTTAGGCAACACTGGGCAGTGGGATCCAATCAAGACATTACTATGGTCTACCCAGGTAACTTCGTTAGTACGGTGGAACCGACAGGAGTTTACACCGCTTTCCTATTCCATATGAAGCTACACCTACCATCTGGCTTGCCATCTACCATCTAGCTTGTCATCTA
>JAMAFX010000221.1:0-37691 GCA_023625875.1 Trichocomaceae sp. PYS4502 | reverse complement strand
TCATTCCATTGTCCTGTTGGTCGTTCTGGCTATCTGAAGACTCTGAACGATCAATTCTCCTTGTAGATACTGCCATCATGATCGGTCTCGAAGGATAGAGGTTTCAGAGTTGTAACAACGTTACGAGGGATACGTATAATTACGTTCGAGAGGGATTACTGAAAGCTAAGCACACAAGGTAGGGTATGGAATGTCAATGTACTGAAACCTATCTCCTCTGCTTCTGCAGCATGTACCCTTTACATATATATTCACATCAGTGTGGCTGTGCTTGACCATAGCCAGCTGAATATTGACCATGACCAGCTGAGGTATCCACACTTTTGCCACTTCTGCTTCCCATCAAGCTTATTGTAACATACGAGACAAGCCAGGTATGTTGGTTGTTACAATTGCGATCTGAAAATATCTCACTTCTTGGTTTTGATGTTCCAGGGCAGTTACCGAAAACGCGGTGTAATTCAGTTATTCCCCACTAAAAAGCCCCTCAGATATCCTTCTGTTCCAAAGTACCTAATAATCCATGGATCCATTGATCCATGGATGTCTTGGAGGTGACTAACGCCCTCGCGGCAGGATCGGGAAATCTCACGCTCCGGCGGCAATTCGCGCGCTAAATTTAGTACATAAGCGCCGAAGCGGGTCCCAGGGTCTGCGCCTGCCCATTTTCAGACTAGTGCGGATGCTATCACTTTGCCCTAAAGCCCTAAAGGTAAGCTCTTAAAAGAGAGATGGATTACCTACCTAAGTATGTAATGAATAATTAGTGCACTAGTGTCCTACATATGGGTTAGTTCTATACAACGCACCATTCCTCATTCTCTCCAGCCCATTCTCCTACAACACGAAGGGGATATCGATCTACATCTCCTTCAAAATATTCACCATACTCGGCCATGGTGCGAAGAACATACGGGTCCCTTCCCAGTGTAGAGGGATTCAGCCGTTTGAATCTTGCCACATACATGTACTGTAAGATTCGCAACCCCCCTCCCGCCGCGTGTGGTCTTATAATGCCAAAAATGGCCGCCACATCTTTGCCATCTTTTGGAGCCTTTTCGCTGAGTATAATTGCATACCTTTGAGAGGACTCAAGTTGTAGATCATCATCCCTGTTATCCGGTGCCAGCAAGACACCGTAATGGACCATATTGATTGTCACCGCAAATTTTCTCTCGAGAGTGTCTCCGGCTTTGTGCAGAATGATACCTAGAAATCTTGCATGAAACCCGCCCAGCTCGGAATTGCGTAGTTTACCATATGTGAAAACCTTGTAGCGTTCAGGATCCTCGGAGAACGCCTCATTTCTCGCCCAGAGAGACTTTGATTGCCCGATGAAAGTCCTCGGGGCCCACCGAAACCCTTCAAACGGTAGCCGGGGCAGCTCGTTGAATACCAGTTCTCGCGGAAATGAACCAATCATTCTGAGAAGACATAGCATTCTCTCGTCACCATCCCGAAACTGGAGGATGGGTCCAGGGTCCTTTCCAAGAATAGTTGCAACACAGCCAGGCTCATCCTTTGCTTTACTAGTCTTGCGGTTTGCCATTCCTCCTAGGAGACGTGCGAATTTCTGTGCCAAGGAATCATCTTCTTCACCCTCCTTCAATATTGAATTGGAAATAGGAACTAGTGGCAACACTGTCTGCACAATTCCGCTGTAGAGCCCGGGGACTTTGGCTTTGTACTCTGTTTGCTCGCGCCACAGGTCGTCGAGCTCCAGCTGACCGTCCTGGAACTGGAAGAAAAGGTTCTGCGCCAGGACGCCTTCTTGCAATGTCCACAGTCGATGTTGCCAATTAGACAAGTATAGTCGAACTGCCTTTTCGACGACGTCCGCTGATCGACCGACCTCCTGAACCCATTTATCAAGGACGAGGACGCGATGGGCGCCTTCATATATATTCCTCATGTTGCTGATAGAGCTGTTACGAATGTCCTTATATTCTGGCTTCTCTTTGCTTCTCTCATCGGACAAGATACAAAGCGTGTCCATCCAAAACCCAACTGATCGATCTAGTGAATTACTACTGTCAGAAAAGACTTTAGGACCAAAGACACGATTCCGGGGCTGATTTATTCGTGCAATAGAGTCCAAATCATCTACAAGGGCTTGGATCCTAGACAGCTGGCACTGCGGCAGTGCATTATCATGCTCGTTGCCCATTCCGTCTGACCATCTGTAGTCACAAAGCCGTCAGTGACACAACCTTTCAAGTTGAGAGAATAAAGCCTTACATGTGTGAGATTGCTACATATTTTTGTTTTGACTGGGGCTTATAGGGGGTCAGTTTTAGCCCAGATTCGGACGACCATGAGACCAATGGTATCTTCCCCCTTGAGATAACAGCAACAAGATCCGTAACAGAGACGATAACGAACGGGCATTCACAATCAGGTTGAACATGTTGGGTTTTGTATGGCCAACCTATGATGCCCTGTCCTGAACAGCCCATCTCAGTGCAGCTTTCATGATGTTGATCTTGCCGAGGACACTGTAAGGCCCCGACATAGTATAGACCGTCAACTTCGAGATCCGACATGAGCTTAGCCGTTTCACCCATACACCAACGGCCGTCATTGAGCAGGCGATTAGTAAGGATAACATTTGATCCCCATGATTCCCGTGTCCACTTCCTGTCGGGCTCATAGATGCTGTATGCGGCCCTCTGCAGAGTCCATCCCAGCACCATGATGGACAGAGAGATGGGATCTTTCACCTCCCATGCTGGGACATTGGGTCCGTAACTACCGAGCTCACCACTGTGGCAGTGCTTGTTTACATAGTACTGGACCTTATCCAGAACCTCTCTGATTAGGGCATATCGTCCAATGCGGGTTTTGCGCTTGGCTAACCACGTTGAATCTCTATGCGCATATAATGTGGCCAGGGACGAGGCAATTTCTTCAATTTCTTCACCATCCCCGTCCTCATTTTCCAGTCTGACTTCTTTAGCTCTCCATTCCTCAATAAGCGTAGGCAACTTTGCTGTTGTGATTTTCTCGATGTCGCAAATAAAGTCAGATTCCCGTATTTCGATCCCGACAATGCCGAATACTTCAATCAAAACACCAAAGAAGAGCCACGACTGAACGAATGGCTCGATAATATCAAGGATATCGTCGTCCTCGTCATCATCGTCTAGCTCTTCATCTTCGCCTTCCTCCTCATTCTCCACATTAAAACTCGATGACTCTTCCTCATTGCTAGAAAGATCAAGTTCTTCCAATTCCTCCAGTGAGATATCCTCCTCATCCTCACCAAATGCCTCTTGGTCCCAAAAGATAAGTTCTCCGTCAGAGTCGGTCTTCCATCCCTTGCGGGCGGGATACTCCTCGAATGTTCCGTAGTCATAAGCCTCTGTGCAAACGTACGGGACCTCGATAGGTTTCGCGCCTGATGGATGAGGAAGATGATCCATATTTTTTTTTAGAAATCAGCTGGAAAAGGTCAATTTGTAAGGAATATATAAGCACATTACAATATTGAACTAGAATTGGGTTCGGGCTCAACACCATATCTGTGGGAGACAGAGGAGTCTGAGCCTCTGGGCTGGGAAGATCGCACACTTATATACCTCACTCTAATATCACCTACCATATTATTATTGAGTATTTGATGCGGCTCTTCGGGTAATATAAAATCGGCACTATGGACATTGGACTCTGATTATTTCGATATGGGCCATTATCGCTGTTTTATACTCCCCTTTGTACACGTCGGCATCTAGCCAGGCTACCAGGAACGGTTCATCCTGCGGCTTGAAGATGACACCGTTGATATTACCGCAGAGCTGGACAAAGTCAAGGAGCAGGTACGTATGACCTTGTTAAATAAGGAGAAGGAGACTCTGACCGTAGGAAAAGAATAACGGGAACTGGACCACTCAAAATACTTTGAGAGCCCGGCTGATATCATTTAGGAGAGCCATGGCCAGAGACACGAAGAAATAAAGATAAATCACAGAGGTAGGATGTTTCTTGAAAGTTGAAAGTTGACAGAGAAGGGAAGTCGAGTGTCTTAGTGTAATGCCGATACATGTATTCTAACCAAAAATATACAATTCTTCAATCGTCACTGGTCAGATGTGAAGGCGGTGAGTAAAGAACCACCCAATCACGGGCTCCGCCTGGCGCATACCTAATTAGTATTCTTTCCTCTCTTCCTCGTCTTCCTCGTCCTCCTCGTCTTCCTCCAGCCAACCTGGGTACAGTGGGTAGCAGTGACTCTATCATCACAGTCAAGATGCCCGCGCAAAGACAGCAGCAGGCTGAGCCGGAGTCCGGCGTGCGTAGACAAGCATCCTCTTTTGATTCTTGAATCGGACACATCTGCTAACATCCCACATAGTTCGGCTTCAGGAGCATAGTTCAGGGCCTGGCCATCTTCTTTTTCATCCAGTTCGCCATGAAACAGGTTATGGGCAACAACGACAACCCGAATGTCGCGAATGCCTCAGGGAAAGCATCGCAGATCCCCTCCTATGCCGACCGTCCCGCGCGCAGTGAGATCGAAAACTACAGTCCAATTCCTAACGTTATTGCCCCCATCTGGCCCGCCAACAGCTCCTTAGACATCAGCATTTACGTATCTGCTTCAACCCGTATGCCCTCGCTATCCGCTGTTCCTCGGGATTCCCTTGTAATGGAAGAAAAGACATTCAACATGGGCAACTGGAGCGAGAACCGCCAAGTCGACACCACTTTCAAGGTGCCGAAGGAGGTGCAAAACAATGGCACTCTTTGGGCTCATTTTTACGTTGCCCTAAGTGGCCATCAGCTCGATCCAGCAGCGAAGGACTACAGCCCCGAGACTGCCATCCATTTTCTCCGTCCGTTGAACCAATATCTTCCGAAGAAGAAGGTTGCAAAGCGCAAGAATCTCCTGGCAAACCCCGAAGAGACTCCCGAGGCCGAGGAAGATCATGCCCCGAAATACTCGATTTCTTCTTATTATCATCCAAACTTCACGGTTTCGGTAATCCCTGATTTTGGCGTCGCAAACTACCAGCAGATGCACCCCGCGGTCCGGCAGAATGTGCACCTGGAAAGCACGGGCGCGCGTGATATTACTGGACAAAACACCTGGTACTACCCTGTCGTTTATCTAAACACATTTTGGCAGCTCAAAACACACATGACCGAACTCAACTCTACTGTAGAGACCTTGCCTCTTCGCATCGTGTTGAATAATCTGAGCAACTGGAAATTCAATATTCTGGCTAGCATGGACGAAGGCGCAAAGCAGAACGCTCGCAATGCCGCTAACGGAACCCCCGTGCCCGGCGGTGGTGATGGAAGTGAATTCGAGATGATCAAGGAAGTGCTTCTGGATACTAATGTCTATCTACTCGGCACTACCGCCATTGTCAGTGTGTTGCACATGATCTTTGAGACTCTTGCCTTCAAAAACGATATCGTAAGGAACGCCTCTCTGTATATGTTCATTGCACTTCAAAATGCTGACTCCTTATTACAGTCTCACTGGCGCAAGAAGAAGGACAATGTTGGCACCTCTGTCCGTACTATCATTGCCAATATCTTCATGCAAGCAGTAATTTTCCTTTACCTGATTGACAACAACGAGAACACATCTTGGATGGTTCTTGCCAGCCAGGGATTTGGCATTGTGCTTGAAGCCTGGAAAGTAACAAAAATGGTTGATGTTCGCCTTCGACCTCCTCCACAAAATTCCTTCTGGTCTTTCCTGCCCTATATGATCTCATTCGAGGATAAACACAAACTTAGCGAAACGGAGAAGAAGACTCAAGAGTACGATGAGATTGCTTTCAAATATCTCTACATCATTGCCGTCCCCTTGCTGGCGGCATATGCTATCTACTCCCTGGTCTACGAAACACACAAGTCTTGGTACTCCTTCATTATCGAAACTTTGGTAGGCAGTGTCTACGCGTATGGTTTCCTGATGATGGTGCCCAGCTTGTATATCAACTATCGACTCAAGGTCAGTCCAACATTCTTTCACATGCTTGCCTTCATATAACTAACATCCTCTCAGTCCGTCGCCCATATGCCAGGAAGGGCTTTGACGTATAAGTTCCTGAACACATTCATCGATGACCTCTTTGCCTTCACTGTTAAGATGCCATGGCTGTATCGCATCGGTACTCTCAGAGACGATGTTATCTTTTTCGTCTGGCTCTACCAGAGCTACAAATACAAAGTCGACTACAAGCGTGTCAACGAGTTTGGCCAGGGCGGCGAATCGGACGACGAGGTTGAGGAAGAGGTTGTCTCTGATACCGTCAAGGCGACCAAGTCAACTGGCGCTTCTCAAGCTGGTGAATCGACACGCAAGCGTAAGTAGTTATATATATATCTTCGTTATTTCGTTTCCACCTTATAACGATAGGTGCACCACAAAATCGGCGTTTCTGCCTGTGGTGTTTTTTTTTAAGTCACTAGACGTTTTATTTGAGCAGAACTAGTGCTTTTAATAAAAATGAGCGAGGTAACAATCTCGCAACCGTATATTCCTCTACTATGTCCGTGTTTTCATAAGCAAGAAGTAACCTTGGAAATGAGTACGTAGATATAACCGTCCAAGCGTGCGGCCCTCTGATTGGTTGGTCGGGAGAAATCCATAACGACGCGTCCCATAGAGCATCATCTAATTAATTATATTCACGGACACGCCTATTTCTTCATTGATTTAGAAAGCATTAAATGCAATGGTATATCTGATTCTACATTTGACGCGTCATATACGTCAGAGGAACGCAGTGCTTAAACATCGACGATGAGTTCCTCTATTGCGAGTCCCGGTGAGTGCAAACAACAACATTCACGAGGCGATCAATACTGACTCCATACCTAGTTAGCGAGCAACTCGGAGATATCGAGGCACAGCTGAAAAATCTGCGGAATAGCGTGGATCATCTGGAGGCCGGTAACTTTTCCCCCTTGCCAAATGGAAGGATGTAGGTAGGTCTAGCTGACACGGCCGTACAGTTGCCTTTGTGCCACCAAAGCAAAGACATACGAGCGTCAAAGAATTGGCAAGTGAAATTGCATCTGAGGCGTATGATGTCGGCATTCCAGTCGACCTCTTGGGACAATTAATCGATGTCCTTACCAAGCCAAACTACTTAGATCAGACCACAATCACCACGCTGATCAAGAATTTGTATCCCGAAGAGAGGGTACCCTCAATCATCGTCACAAAAATAGTCTGCACTCTTGGGCCAAGTAAACTCAAACCTTCCCCTGCAACGCAGACACTACTCCTGCAATGGCTTCTACTTGTTTATGAGTTTCTGGAGGATCAAGCGCATCTCCCGAGGCTATACTCAGTACTTTTTGACATGCTTGATATGATTAGTCTGAGACGGCCACTATGTCATTTGCTGTCTATGATCACTCGTCGTCGACACGTCAAGCCCTTCAGAATCCAAGTCATCATGGAACTGCTGCGAAATGCAGGTGATGACGAAAAGGAGCTCACGGCGTTGTTGAGGGTATTCAAAAATTATTATCCAGATATCATTATAGGAGAAGTGGGGCGCTCGAAATTCTTTTTCAAACATCCTGACCCTGAATGGACGGCCAAAGCTAGGGAAATACAAGATCGGAGCAGGGAAAGGATCCAATTCAGAACAGGTTATAACAGCTTTCAAATCGTCAGGCGCGGTACGTTCAAGCGAAGCAAAGCTTCAGCTGTCATCCCAGACGTCCAAACATCACGAGTGAAGCCCGATTACTCGTCTCTAGAGGAATTGAGGGACGTGGACAACTTTGTAGAACGTCTGGACAAAATCGACTTGCCAAACCAGATAATCTCGGTTCTAGAGAACCGCATGGCACAGAAATACATGGCAATTGTTGGGCCTGATATTGCTAGAAATCGACTAGAAGATTGGTTAGATGCGTTTTTGAAGGATGAGGTTGAATTGGCAAAGCTTCCCGACTCTAGCGAGTCTGAAGCTCTTCGCTACGTTCTAGGAGCAGCCTCTGAATATGTTCGAAGTACAAAGGTGAGAAATGGAAAATCCCAAACGCATATCAAATGCCATTACTAACGAATCTAGCAATTGCCTGGTGCAATCCAATCGTTCCTCAAAGGCTACCTCCAAGACTGGAACGGGCAGGACTATCGAGAAGAGATCTTGGATATCTTGAAATACCTTCCAAAGGGTTCTTATGACGCAGTACGAAAAAAATATTTGGATCAACTGGATACTGCCATGTTAAACCATATCTCTTCATCTCGAACTAGTCTCCTCGAGTTTTACGCAAAGTTGATTCGACAGTGGGGAATAGACTTGAGAGCAGAGAGCCCATCCTTCACGACTGGGGGTTTTAACCCTTTGGTAGCTCTTGTTACTCACGCGGAGTTTCTGTTGCTATCACTCATGGAGATTCCTACTTCAACACCAAACCACGATACTGATGAATCCCGGCCCGTAACGACGAGTATACTCGACTTTTACTCTAATCTAGCGGAGCTTTATTCACACGCGTCTGAAAATGGCAAGATTCGTTTGACAGTCCCCTTATCTCCGGCAATTTATAGTCTGGCATTTACCTCCAATCTCGCCCAGATATCACGTTTGTGCAGCGTTCTTGCCACATATAAAAATTCTTTTGAGTCATCGTTGACTTCTCAGATACTGCAGTCACCAGCCAAGTCTTCGGGGGGCTTTTATGCTCCTGAAATGGTTGGCCTTTACAACGGCTATATCATGGATCTGTGCAACCTTGTTTGGAGAAACAGGGCACTGAATAGTGAGGATCAAAACGCTCATGGCTGCTTGATACCCCAGGTGACCAAAGATGCCTTGATTGGATATATTGACGACTCGAAGGAAATATTGAAGCGTCGCAGAGGACGGGCCGACGGACCAGCATTCAATCATTCACTTGGGCTAATGTTTTCTTTGAGCCATCACGTTGCACTGGCGAATCATTCAGCGGCATGCTTTGCCGCCTTTGAAGAGCAGAGCATTGAACGTGATGGCCAGCCGTTAATTAGAAAGCCGGTCACGCAAAAAACGCTGACAACGCTCGAGAAAGAAGGCGGAGTCAAGTTAAGCTGGCAAGAATACAGACTGAAGATGCTGGATTGGTTTGACGATGTGGGCAGTGATGGAATTGGAAGGTTGATGAGAAGTACTATGAAAGCACTGCGCAAGGAGACGTGAAATGTTCTCGCACATATCTATAGTCAACCGCAAACGACCCCGTTGCATAATGCTATTTTACGTATAGTACATGTCTTGCTTTGAAAAAGGCGAAATCTTCCTTCTCAAAGCGAGTTTATGAACAAATTATACTCCAAGAATACAAGGTCGTGTCTTAGAGTATTGTGTTTAGATAAATGCCCTGAACGCTGGAGTCCTCCCGCAGGGAAGCTAGGATCTCCTCGAGCTGGTCGAGCTGGTCTTGATCTTCAACTTTGACCATCGTATCTTTAATCGGATCCCAGATAATCTGTGACTGCTCAATAACCAGGCCCGTTGACTTCGACATAGCTTCTGCCACCGCTTTGGTTGCCGTTGGTTCGGTATATACAACGAGTCTACCCTCGGCATCCGTGTCTATGTCCGTTGCGCCAGCCTCGACCGCCTGGTCTAAATAATCGTCTGGATTGATGTCTTTCTTTTCAAATACCAACCTCCCCTTCTTCTCAAAAAGATACGTAGTTGGCGTCACGGTACCACCGTTATCCTTGATCAGGAACCGGACATCCTGCAAGACACGAGCCTTGTTCTCGGCCATACACTCGACAACGGCAGCTACTGTTCCCGGTAACATGGCCTCAATTGTAACCGCCTCGAGGGCTTGTCCTGAAGCAGAGACGCCTTGGCCTCGAGCAATTGCCGCCTCTATTGTGGCTTTGGGTATCTGTGATTGTTTCGCTCTGGCTATCGCAAGTTGTAGACGCGGGTTATTTTTCGGATCCGGACCCCATACTATATTTGTGTCAATCGCGACGTGAGACTCCTTTTTGAAAATAGTTACACAAACTCACGCTGCGATGCACTGATCAGCTCCTGTGTCAATATCCCCCGTTCTTTGCTCTTTGCCTTGTCATTCTTCGCTTTGTCGTGCTTGATTGTTGACCACCGGCTGTGCCCTGACCGATCCGCGGACGACATAGAAAATGCCCGGCATGCAAAGCAGACCCATTGACTGCCCAGGCGAGGCTTACGAGCCAGCTGCATGCCAAATGCACTCGCCATCATGCAGAGCGCCAGGTTAGCAATAAATCTTGACGTCTTCTGAAGTCTTGAATCATGAATATGAATTTTCTCATGTCTAAGAAGTAACGGACTGCTCGGACAGAAATTTATCCGAGCCGCAACGTACATCAGTAATTAATTATTTACGCCGAATCGAAGCAATAATAGTATTTACAACCACTTTGGCGATAATTCTCATTTTAAATATCACTCTTCCAATTTTTTTTTAATTTACTCATTCTATACCTGGCCGGAATCAGTCTTGGGGATTGGATTCCTCCAGCATCTTTCCGCAGTCCAATGTCCGCCCCTGAGCCCGCTCCCGCAGAGAAACAACACAATGAGGCACGCCGCACCGAGCTCGACGTTGAGAAACTGCATGCCCTCCCATCTGAACAACAGGATCTCTATTTATTAACGTTTACGTCCGAGCTCGTCCAGCACGTATCGAGTCTTACAAAGGAGGAAATCTCATCTGAACAAGCTTCCCTCAAACAAGAGCTCTTCAAGGTTATCAATCTAAGCTCCCCAGCAGTCACACGAGTTATCCGCAATAACCTGGGGAAATGCTTCGGGACAATCTTGGGGAAAGGAGACCGGATCTCGCTATATGATACAGTTCTCGATCTGCTCGCTATAGTCAATGGTGGAAAAACCGTTGAGCTCAAGACGAAACTCGCCGCGGCGCATTGTCTGGGAGAAGTGTTTGCCAATGCGGGAGACAGTGCCTACAGCCATGCAAGTGCCGTGGTTGGAGGTCTCTTTAAGCTACTCAAATCTGGCAGTAATCATGCAGGCGCTCGCGGTGTCGTCTTCGCTACACTGGGAAAAGTGGTTAGTGGCCTTGGTGGCCCCATTGAAGAACCGATAGCACGAGACATATGGAAACATGCACGAAATGCGGCTTCCGGTGATAAATCAACTCTCGTTCAGATAAATGCTTGCCGCTGTCTTGAACAACTCTTGAAGTCGACCACTTATTTTGACAATCAGAATGATTGCGACCATCTGAAGACGCTAGTTTGGAAAGTCATCGACAGCCCTGTTGCACCAGTGAGACATTCCGCAGCGTCATGCTTAGCAAACGCTCTCGTTAAGAGTTATTCGCCGCAGACAGGCGTTCTGCTACCAACAAAATCGAAGAAAAGCAAAAGACAATCGAAAAAGCCTCCACCAAAAGGAGCTGATGCAGACGAGGACGAGCCCGCGGAGTTGGAGGCTGCTTCTGCTAAAAAGGTCGAACCGCGCTTATCGCTCTCGCTCTCAGAAATCTTGGGGCAGCTTTCCTCTCACTACCTGCGCAGCTCGACGGGAAATAGAGCCAGAGCTGGCATAGCTGTCTGTTATAAATATGTCATCCGAAACCTGGGGGAGAACGTCGTAGAAGAGCTATACGGCCAAATCGCTTCTCATCTCCTCATCACTCTCCTGAATCATCCAACAGTCACATACAATCGTTTTCGACTGCTAATGACCCGGAGATTTGTGAAAAATATTCTCGCGGATACTGTTGGCCGCGAACTTTTGCGTGAGAATAGTCAATTGAATGCCGCCACTTGGCTTATCAACTCGATCCTAAAGGACTACCCCCAAGTGATTAAAGAGAGAAAAGAGCCAAGCAAACATACTCTCGCGAGCACATTAAGTGCTCTTTCTTCGCTGATATCTTCACTGGGCTCGGCCGTAGCGTCTTTAGCTGATGCCTGCCGCGAAGCCCTCATTCAAGTCCTGCCACATCCCAGCTACACCGTACAAATTCAAACAGCTCAGTGTTTGCGTAACTTTGTTTTAGCCTGCCCAAATCAATTGATATCGTGTGTGACAATTTGCTCGAATACCTTGAATAGGGAAATTGGTCAACTAGCAACACCACGTTCATCATCACGCCGCTGTCTCGGATTCGCAAATGGCCTATCTGCTATGCTGGGCACTTCTCGCTTACAGCCTCTTTATGGATCAGTCGATGTCTTCGCCCGTGTTCTTTCACAAGCAACTGATCTTCTCAAGAACAGTGGCAGCTCCGAACTCCGAGTTGCAAGCACTAAAATTCAAGTGGCGTGGATTCTCATCGGAGGCTTAATGCCTCTGGGCCCTAGCTTCGTGAAGATCCATTTATCCCAGTTGATGCTTTTGTGGAGAAATGCTCTACCGAAGCCCCTGGGCAAGGCAAATATAGCTGAACAAGGACCGTTAGAGACGAGCTTCCTCGCGCATGTCAGAGAATGCGCACTGGGCTCCATGCTCTCTTTCCTTGAGTTCAATGCTAAATTGATCACGGCCGATAGCGCGAGGCGTATTGCTACGATGCTACAAAACACAGTTGCCTTTCTCGATGAGGTGACCCTTCCAAAAGCCGCAGAGGACATCTCACAGCGCCTTTATCCCTCTCTGCAAATGCACGATTTCATGGTCATGGTTCGGCGTCGTGTTCTCCAATGCTTTACCAAGCTAGTGAAAATCCCTCATACCGGCCACGCAGAAATAGTTTCTCAGTCCAGCCTTCTGAGTATCGCCATATCCTCTTTTGCAGATCCTGAGATCGTGCATCCTAATCCTATGGAGAGCTCGATTGCTGCTTCGACTGGTCAATTCGAGGGCCTCTGGGACCTTTGGGATAACTTTGGGTTTGGGGTCACAGGCCTCGCACGAGAATATATAAACGAAACACTTACCGGAAAGCGTGCGGGCGGAAGCACTTCGTGGATTGCGCACGATTCCACCGACCAGGAAATTGATGATATTGTAAGTTGAAACCTTTTTATGGCTTGGTTATGTACTGACATCGGCAGCTGAATTTCCCAATCTGCCAAGCCAGTGAGCACGACTCTGTACTCCTTTACGGCGGGCGAGACGGCTTTCTATCTTCCAATACAGATCCTCCGTTTACTGAGGCTGTGAATGCCGCCATAAGTCTTTTTGCAGTTGCGTTACCGTTACAAGGACCAAAGGTGCAAGAGAGCAGCGTTGAGCAAATTGTCACTTTGCTATCCTCTCAGAGCTTGCAAAGAAACCCCGGCCGCAAGGTTGCTATGACTATAAATATAGCTGTGGCTTTATTGCATACCCTCAAAGTTGCCGTTAAGGAAACAATTGCGCCTGCTGGGAATATCGCGTCGTCTACAGGAAAGATCATCCAAGAGCTCCTGCAGGTAAGTTTAGTGATCTGGTTCGATCGGGTCGAAATCATCAATGTCCAGAGTTGATTATTATTTAGAAATTTGTCATGGACCCCGACGCAATAGTCCGGACGATCGGGTTTGAAGCACTTGGAAGACTATGTAATAGTGCGGGGAATACATTTACAAACAATCAAATTAACTGGCTTGTTGACACGATCGTCGAGAATCGCGAGCCAAACGCACGAGCAGGATGTGCAGCAGCTCTGGGCTGCATTCACTCAAGAGTTGGTGGCATGGCCGCGGGGTTCCACTTGAAGACAATCGTCGGTGTTCTCATGTCATTATGCAGTGATCCTCACCCGGTTGTGCATTTCTGGGCATTGGATGGTCTGGAGAGGGTTACGGAATCAGCTGGATTGACATTCTCGCCGTACGCATCCAGTTCATTGGGCATGCTCGCGCAGCTCTATGTAGCCGACACTCATAATGAAGAAGCAGCGTCTCTAGCCACCTCGAATCTTGAAGTGTCCTTTCCCACTCCTTTCTTGATCAGTCGCTCGGTCGATTCACTCATCAATGTCTTGGGTCCCGATTTACAAGACATTACCAAGACTCGCAACCTTATATTAACTCTAGTCCGTCAGTTCCAGCTAGAAGAATCTCGTGCAATGCAAACACAAAGCTATCGATGCTTGGATCATCTCTCGCTGTACACGCCCACTCATGTGGACCTGATGGCATATGTCAAACGACTGCGTGCTGGACTCATATCGAAGAGTTCGCTAATGCGAGAGGCTGCCATACGTGGACTGGACAATCTGATGAAGAGGGATGCCGAGTCAGTTATAGCAACCGCAACTTCGACTCTAGAAGAGGAAATATGGCTTGCTTTGGACGATTCCCCAGAAAGCACATCACTGCAACACTTGATTCGCAATTGGTTGCAACAGAGCGGACTTTCTCATACTCAGCTCTGGATTCAACGTTTACATAATGTACTCACCAAGACTCGAGCCAAATTAGATGATGCACCACCGAAAAGTCTTGCACGAGTGGCTACAGCGACCGAGATTGCAGATGATGAAATCGCTGGCTTCGCTTCTGCCGTTGCTGGAGGTGATCAGGAAGACGGGGACAACACTGCTGCTGTTGGACAAGAGTTACTCAAATGGCAAACTCGTAACTTCGCCGTTATCTGCCTTAGCGACCTTCTTACGATGGTGAATGATAAGATCCTTCCGGATCAGACCATTCCTGCGGAGGTTGCTCTTCAACAAAAGATTGGCGACGTCGTCCGGATGGCCTTTTCTGCGTCCACAGCAAATGTGGTAGAGCTAAGAGTTTGGGGCCTCAAGATTCTCGATCAAGTTCTGAAGGTATGTTGCTATTTTTCCCTTTCCCATTGAAAGACTTGCTGACAAGAATTTTATAGATGTTCGGCAAAACACCTGACCCAGATTTCTCGGAGGCTTCTCTCCTTGAACAATACCAAGCACAAATTGGATCTGCTCTGACTCCGGCTTTTGCAGCTGACTCGTCTCCCGATCTAGCCTCGGAAGCTATCAACGTATGTGGCACGTTTGTTGCTGCAGGCATTGTTACCAATGTAGATCGAATGGGTAGAATTTTCCGATTACTAGTTGTGGGCTTGGAGCAGTTTGCCAGTAAGATAGGAACTTTTAAACATCTCTATTAATGGATCACTAATTCTTGCTTAGGTAACTCGAATGTCACTGAGATTGGTGATCTAAAAGGCCTAAACTCCAACGCAAGAGTTATGGTCAAGATGGCACTGTTTTCAGCCTGGGCGCGGCTGCAAATGGCAAGCCTTGAACAGCAGTATCTGGTTGATGTTGTTCAGCCATACACAGCCATGCTGACGCCACTGTGGCTTTCTTCGCTTCAAGAATTTGCTCGCCTACGATTCGAGCCGGACATTTCGGGGAGCCTTGGGACTCCATCGACAGGTGATCTTGATGAAGTATATGCAGCCTTGAATAGGGAGACGCTGCTCAACGTAAGTAATGGACTGCGCATTCTGAAGCAAAATATCACATCATATTGACTGAGGGACAGTACTATCAAGATTCCTGGCTAAATCTCGTTGATGCGATTGCAAGCTTGGTTGAGAAAGACAGTGACTTCGTTTTCGATGCGCTAGATAATAAACCCAAGACACAATGCCAAGATGAGGAGGATGAAGCTCAAACAAGTGAAGTTGCATCAGCAGGGAAGGGTGACAGCATCAATTACCGTGATGAACCGGTGGCTTTCTTTTTCGTGCTCTTTGGGCTTGCATTTGAGGCGTTAGTGGATCAGTCAGTGTCCCCCACGCAAAGACTAGAAATTCTTCAAGCTCTCAAGAAGATACTGCGCCCATCCGTCTCTGGAAATGCTATCTATCAAGATGCCGTCTTTTCAGAAACGATGGATACCCTTGACCGTCTGGTGCTTACTGAGGGCCACAACATCCAGACTGTGATTGTTGAAATGGCCAGAAACTTGTCTCTCGACCATCCCTCTGCGAAAGATGGGCAAGACCGTGCAGAGAACTTGTCCGACGATATCGAGCAGCTCTTTGAACTTACAAGAAATATCATTCTTGTCTTAGCGGGTCTACTCCCTAATTTGGGCGACTCGAGCTCACGCACGTTTAACGTCAGCTCTGACGAGACTTTGACCCTGATCCGCCTGGCGCTATCTTCTCTCGTCGATGTAGCGGCGATTTTCCCTTCGATTATACAACACGATCTTCATGCCTGCATTCTGCATATCTTTAGCACGATCCTTGCCACCGGTATGTGTCAGGCTGAAGTTGTTCCGCATGCGCTCCCCATATTTCGGAGATTTATCCAGGGCATGAGCTCGCAGGATACACCGATAACCGAGGCCGTCTCGCTGCAAGTGCGTGGGTGCTTGACACGTTTTCTCACGACGCTTAAAATTGCACAGCGCCGGGAATCAGAGACTTCTCTGCCGTGTGCAAAGAACACTCTTCTCGCCATGACTATTGTCCTCACTACCATCAGCCACGCTGTTCCGCCACAAGATCCATTAATCGCCAGGGTGCTCGAGCAATACTTGGACTGCCTGCAGGATGTTGGGCTCGCCAGTGTCGCTGCAGGTTGTATCCGGTCAGTGCTCCTTAGAAGCGGACCAATATCCGCCGCGGATTCGATGATCACGCGCTACCTATTTCCGCGGCTTATTGCCTTTGTGGCAGGAGTGCCAAATGATCAAGGGGAGGCTCCAATCGATCCAGAAAACTCGCGAGCGGCGATCTCACAGACGCTGGTTTCGCTCATCAGTAGCCCCACGGCTTTCCCCAGGTCTAAACTACCGACTGCTATTCCTCTGGTCATGTCAACACTTCTAGCGCGTGCCAAGACAGAAGGAACGCCGATTTATCAAGAGACGGCTGCTAAGCTTTTGGAAATTGGAAAGCTAGACCCGTTGATTTTCCGCACTGTTGTAGCCACCATGGACGCAGAGAGAAAGTCTCTGGTGGAGGACATTCTCCGCAGCGCTGGATCTCCTTCTGGAGAATCTAAAGATACTGGGACGCAGGAGCAGAAGGCTGCGCCTAGTATTGCATTACGCTTAGACTTTTAGTTACGGCTCAGGCTGTGTGTTGGTGCCAGGTGGTGAGATGATTATGATTATGATTTATGTGCACTTATCTAGTCGATAGGCATGAATAGTATACAAAGTATATAATCTTTTACATATATGTACCTCTAGCGTTTGGAGAATTGTAACCGACATCGATTCTATCATTGTGGACGCAAATCCCCAACGCAATCATAATTCATCCCTGACCTCCTTGGGCGCTCTCTCCTGGTCTCTTGCACTTGGTATCACACTAATGGGCTTTTCTTCGTGTACCTGAGCTTGACAAGTATCGGAATACTTGCGCATATACTCGGGCAAGATCTGCGTCCACAACTCATCAGCTGACAAAAACTTATACGCGGAACCTTTACAGATCTCGCCCGACACCAGTTTGAGCATAGTAAATGCATTCCGGGAAGCTTCGCGGGCAGCCTGCTTCTTGAAACAGCGATTCCACTGCGCCAGCTTATCCTCGCCCTCGGGTGTCCGTCCAGTGCAGAAATGCTGACCGGGGGCCAGTAAGGCACTGCACTCTTTCTTGGTGGATGTGGCTATCTCCTGGCCGATGCGCGTGAATGTGGACTTGAAGTTGTCGGAGAGCGACATCTCTCTCGCCATGGTGTCGATTAGCGGCAGGAAGGCGTTGGGGTATGTCCATTCGTCCCAGGTGGACATCACGGGCTGGCAGCCGCGGTCGCATATTTCGCGCTGGTATGCGCCTCCGAGGGAGTCCCAGCGAGCCGTGATGGTTTGGAGGAGGACGCCGGCGCAGGATTCGGCGGAGGCGAGGAAGGGGGAGCAGAGGAGGAAGAGGAGTGCTAGAGATGCATTTGGGGATGAGTTGCTGATCAAATGCATTGCTGTCGATATCCTTTTCTTCTTTTTGTTTTTCTCTGTGCCACAACTACATACACATCGACGAGGAAGATGTTAAGCTTGGAAGCAAAATGCGGGGATCTGGGAAGTTTGCAGCAGCTAAACTATTTGCGGAGTAGTCCATATACATAGTACTACGTACTATGTACCTAGGTACCTGGGACCTAGGTATACGACGAATGGCATCTAAATTAAACGTCTAGGGTATCAAGCAGCTGTCTGTTCTGGACACTATACAGATAGAGACTGACGAGGTCATCCCAACGACTCGCTCACAAGTGTGTCGGAGAGCGAAGCTTCAGTCTGAAGTGCTGCATCTTTCGCCGGTGCAGCTTTGGCAGCCTCCTTCGCAGCAGCCTGTTTCCTTTCCATCTCGTGTGTCCGAGTCGAGTAGACTTTCAAAAATGCAATAGCCATCACTGTAAACGGAGGATTGTAGTTAGCATGTCTTCCTCGCTTTCCGACTCTCTTGGTCGGAGGAATATGTGTAGACTTACTAGCACTGAAAGCGATGGCCAAGGCCGCACGTCTTGTCAGAACCCATCTCAATCCTTCAGTCTCGCTCTTTCCATCACTGGCTAGGGATACGGCAATCTTATAGTTGAGTTCCTGGATGCCGGTGTCCAGACCCTGCTGTTGCTCCCTGGTAGTCATTTTATGGTCGTTCCACATTCCTTTCAGCTCGTCGTTCAGCTTTGCCAGTTCCTGGCTGACCCGGAGATTCAGGATATCCACTTCATGCTGCAGTTGCGTCCTGGACGTTCGCTGGCGCTCAACCTCTAGATTTCTAGACGCCTGCAACGACGACCGAAGCTCCGAACAGGCAGCTTTGAATAGGTATTCCTCGTTTTCACTGTCTGATTTAGACGTGAGGGTCTTCTCGGCCAGTTGCAGCTTTTCCTGCAAAATTCCCCGGATGGCTTTCATGACCGTGACAGCCTGGTCCTCGCTGAACCCTCCCTCTTCGAGATTTTTCACAAGAGTATACGTGTCAAAATGGTGAATATACGACGTTGGCTCCAAGTGCGGTATCCCCTGTCCATCTGGCGGGAGTGTCGCAAGGCCCATTTCGGAGGGCGGTGGCATTTGAAGAACGGCGTCCATTGGATTCTTTGGCGGGGGCATCTCTCGCGATGACTTATTATTACTCGTATTACTATTATCAGACGGCGGCTGCGTTTGGTTTTGTGCATTGTTTTGCGCGAGTTTGTCTGGCGGGGTTGAATCCTTAGCAGAATCGTTCATATTCGGTTTGCTGTTGCTGCGCTCAGATGCCGAATTCGTGTCCTGGCTACTCTCTTTCTGAGACTTGGAGGTTCCATTCCATTTTAACGATCGCTCGCCCAGTTCTTTGCCGGGTGGAGGAAGCTTGGACTCTGGCGATTGGCCTTGACGGGGGGCAACTGTATCCTGCTCGCGCCGGCGAGTGGCATGGTAACTAGAGCGTTGGAAACGGATCGAACGAGCACCGGCTGAGCGAAAGAGCTGAGGGTAGAGGAATGGCAGTCGAGGCGCAGCCATAGCTAATTGCTTGATTAGTAGAGAGTAGAGAGTGCTGGGGTGAGAAGATATTTAAGTTGAGGTTGTTCCCCGAAAGCCGCCGGACTAACAAATTTCCATCCTCAGGATGTTACTACCTATAACACCTGCCACCACGGATTCCAGCTCATCTAGAGTTTTCTCAGTCTATTTCAATGGCAAACCTATTCTTGTGCTTTATACTTGTATGTCTTGAGAAACTGTAGATTTCCTTGGCTCGAGAATACAGTGGCAGGGGCTAGCGAACTCGGGGCAGCTAGAATCTACGTAGGTACAATGCGAGGGGTTTGTATATGGCGTGTATTATATAGATATAGACATAGATATACACAGATCGTCACTAGTTCGCTAACAGTCCAAAAAGCATCTCCGTTCGCTTCCAGAACTCATGTGCCGCTTCTTGCAACGCGCCCACCACCCCGTCCTCTTCTTCGACTTCGCCCTGCAAGGTCTCTATAAACCTGTTTAAAGGCTCCGTCTCGTCAGACGGGACAGATAGAGCGTCTCGGACGTAGAATGCATCAAGTAGCAGTTGGATCTTCCAGTCCCGCACCACGTCTGGCACTGTTGAGTCGTCTCCTTCGGTAGGGGCATTGCCCTCTTCAACATGCTCTTTGACATTGTCCGCCTGCGCAGACATTTCCACTTGCTTGAACTTTGCAGAGAAGGAGTCGACGACAGTTTTGTGTGCAGTCGTTTTCAGTGTTTCCACGGCGGAAGAATTCCATAGATCCGGGCCCAGGCTCTCCATAGCCTCCACAAGACGTCTAAAGTATTTGAATGTTGACGGCAATGGCTGGATGGGTAATTCCGGGGTCTTCTCCCACAAGGTACGCCCAGGAACCCGTGATAGAGCGCTGTCTTTTGGAGGCGGAAGGATCTTTGATGCTGGTACACGGTTGAGAACTTCCTCCGCTAGAGTTTCGTGCAAGCTTGGTACAATATCTTGGGCAAAGCTCAATCCATCATCATCTTGCAAGACTTCTGAGGGACGGCCCCGTCTGAGGTCTCTGATCAGTCGCAAAACAAAGGCGGCTTTGAAACTATTCTCCGAGTCCCCGAATGCATCAATGGCATCGCTAAAGCATTTCTGTAGATCCAGAAAGGCCTGTCCTACAGCATTCTTTTGCGCTTCACGTAACTGTTGAGGGTCATCTTGATTGAGCAGGTCCACAGAACTAGTTTGGAATTCTTCATCGTCGTCGTCATCGTCAAAAGTATCTTCCCATTTCGTGTGCCGCAGATCATCAATCAGTCGCCTAGAATTCTCGATAGCTACTAGCCATAAATTGTATGACTCCAAGATACTCGAAATTCTTGAATCTTGCCCGAGTAGTGTCTCTGTAAGGACTCGTTTGAAAACAGTGGCACCGTCAGAGATCTCGAGAGACGTCAGATTAGCATCCCACAGCGACTGCGCTACATTTCCTCCCGTTTGTGTCCATTGCTCTATGTGCAATTTGACCGCATCACCAATGGAAAGCAATCGTTGAGCTTGATTCAGCAAAACCGAGTTTAATTGCGTGTTGAAGACGTCTCTGAGGCCTTCAAGTATACTGACCGATGAGTGAGTCGGTGTTATCGGCACCGCGCAAAGCCAGATGTCTATTGCTCTCTTCCGCAGGGAAAGGGCTTGGGCAAAGTCGGTGGCATTCTTCAGAGACGCAGCGGCACACTGTAGGAAAGTCTGAAATGCCTTGTTAGACCAGCTTTTAAGTACACGTTCGGCCGTCTGTCTTGTGAGACCATCGGACTTGATCCAGGGAGTGAAATTCTTGACATCTGTAACTACCCAGCGTCCAAGAATATCGAGATCAAGGTCATCAAGGTTCCGGATATCGCCATCATTCAACAGAGGTTGGGCTTGGAGCTTGGCCAGCGCATCGGATAATCGACGGGAGAAAATGGATTTTGTATGTTGCAGGGTCTGAACATACAGACTCAGGGCCCTTGGGATATATTGGTCTGCATTCTCGCTGAGCTTCTCAATACAGTTTAACCGGATGGCATGAAAATGGGATATTCCGTCGAGCGACGATGCATTGTCCAAGAGACAAAAAGCGGCCATGGAGTCAATGATATCCTCAACGCTCGAATTGGCAGATTCCAATATCCGGCGAATTCTCCGTCGTATTAATTTTTGCACGGAACCCAGCTGCGAGCGTAGGGTGTCCAGAAACGGAGGTGCATTTGCGGCCTGCGAGAGAGTCTTGTAGAGAAATCTCGAAATCACCATCAACTTCGAGGCCAACAGCGGCGAGTCGTGTTTGCGCAACAGCCTCCCTGCCACGGTGGTGCAGCGATGAAGGAGGACCAACTGCCCGGCCCGCGCCCTATCGTTTTCACTCTTGCCTGTAGATTCCCGGCTGATGTCGGAGAGATTCACCGACTTCTTGCCAATCACGCTGGTGTTGCAACGGATTCCAATGCTGGCCAGCTTTGTCTCGACCTCCGAGCTCTCAGCATTCATTTCAATGATTGTCTCGGCGGTTCCCAGGAGCTCGCGATAGCGTGTTCTAAGTAGAAAGGGCCATTAGATCGGCTTACAACGGACGAAAGCAGCGGCAGGTCGTGGCATGGCATACCCTACTAAAGAGCGCAGCTTCTCTCTGTTGCTTGCAATGTCGCGGCGCAATTCCTGCTCGATCTTCCGCACGGCGGGGATGGGATATTGAAAAGCCTCGTTCCATGACTTTATGTTCCTCGAGTCCCACGCATCAGTAGCCATGGTGTCGGGCCTGCGCGGTGGCAGCGTTCAAGGGTCTGGCATGCAGAAAGATATGGACGAGGCGGAGTGATTATGAAGGATTCACTAGGCGCACAGGCCACGCGGAGACCGGGGAGATGCAGGTTGTACTATCATCTATGTACGGGTAACGGAGTAGTCCTTGCAGTAGATACAGAGCAGAGAGTCGAGAGAAGGAGTGCAGCGATAAATAAGGATTGAAGGATTGAAGTGTTGAAGATTGAAGCCGGCAAGAAGGTGTTTCCTCAGGCAGCAAACCCGTGACTCATCAAAAAGGAAGGCGGGGTCCGATATTTCTTTCCAACGACAACAACAACAACAACTACTACTACTACTACTACTACTACTACTACTACTACAAGAACAACAGAAAACAGCAACAAGAAGAGAAGAGGAAGAGAACGGCAAAAGAAGAGAACAGGAAACACAGATTCCAGTCAGAATGCCACACAGCGACGCAGACACAATCGCGACCAGACTCCCCTTCCCTCCCGTCACTCGGTCTCACATATTACACTGCTCATACCATGCGTGGTACCCTCTGTATGTATATGTATATGTATATGTATATATGTCCCTCAGAACACTTTCCTCTCTAACACGATGCTCTAGATACCGCGCCATTACTCCCAAGGCTCGTCTCATTCCGCTCAGTGACGCCTTTCTCTCGTACCTCCGCGCCGACGGCATCGTCCTGCCTCCAGAGCACCCCAGCCGCTCGCATATCATCGACGACGACAGCGGCATCGAAGCCTCCGATTCTGAAGACGAGGAAGACGACCCGTCCGCGGCATGGCACGATATCCACCTTCAGATTGGGGATACCATCAGGGAACTGGACGGCAAAGTAACCCCGAAACTTAACTGGAGTGCGCCCAAAGATGCCACCTGGATTGCCGTCACAAATGACCTCCAGTGCCAGACTCCTAATGACATATACATGCTTCTGAAGAGCAGCGACTTTATTACCCACGACCTGGAGCACGCCTTTGACGATACCGAGCCAGCAACAACACAGGAGACTCTCAGCGTCCCGTATTATCTCGTTCTCCGAAAATACTTCAACCTCAACCCGTCCTTGGAATTCCGCTGCTTTGTTCGCAACCGTACACTGCTGTGCATGTGCCAGCGTGACCTGAACCACTTTGATTTTCTATTTTCCATGCGTGAAATGCTCGTGTCCCGCATCCAGACCTTTTTTGACGAGAAGCTTAAGGATACCTTCCCAGAGCCGAACTTTGTCTTTGACGTCTACATCCCTCCGCCGCATGATAGGGTGTGGCTCATCGATATCAACCCGTGGGCAGTCAGAACAGATCCGTTGCTTTTCAGCTGGCTAGAGATCCTCACAATGAAAGATTTGACCCCGCTCGAAGATGAAGTTGTGCGACTATCGATCAAAGACGACGGTCCTCCTGCTGCCGATGATTCTATGGAGGACGAGGAGGAAGACAATGATGTCCAGAATGTGTCATCCCTTCCGGAACTACGACTAGTAGGACGGGATGACCCTGAGGCTTACGGGTTTACTACGCCCCAGTACTCTGCCCACAAACTACCTCGGGACGTTGTGGATGCGTCTCGAGCAGGGCCTGGAGGCATGGAATCTTTTATGCGGCAGTGGAAGGACCTTCTTGCGCAAGAGTTCCAGCAGCAACAAGCGAGTCGAGCGACGACGACGAGTGAAGAATGAATGTAGTAAGTGTACGTTGTTGAAGCATATGTATGAAAAGGGGTATAAATTACAGGATGTCATAGCTTATGCTTCTTCTCGCCCGCAGCGAGCTTCCTAAATTCTTCTTGAGGGAATCCGGCAAGGAACCTGTCCAAACCACCGTAGACTTCAAGCACGTTCTGTCTCTCGAGGATTTCACGAGACGGGTGTCGAATGAGCTCCTTTATTCTGAGGAGACTAGACTGGTTCAGATGCAGACCCAATCGGTCGTCTACCTCGGCCAACACCGCCTTCAGAAACCCATCAGAGTCGTCTGCTTTTCCCGACGGCGCAGCAATGACTTTGTTCACGAAGCCTGTGGCCACAAGCTCGTCACAGGATATCCTTTTACTCATGATCAGAGCCTCGTTTGCTTTTGAAATGCCGAGTCTCTCAACAAAGGCCCTGGACGCACCGCCCTCGGCTACCAGGCCGAGCGAGGAGAAGGGCGTGAGGAGGAATGTGTGGGGAGCAGCGTAGATGAAGTCTGCGAAAGCGATCAGGGCCGCGGACAGGCCGATCACAGGGCCGTTGAGGGCAACGACCAGAATCTTTGAATGGTTGTATACCGTGCGCGTCGTATCCAGGTTATTGACAAGGAATGAGCCGACGACCTGCCGGCGGCGTTCAGCAAGGCTCAGGTCATTGCCAGCGAATCTAGCGGGACTGTTACCGCGAATATCGGCGCCGCTATACATACATACATACAGTACATACAGTTAGATAGACGCTTCATGCACTTTAAACCTGGGATGAACTCACGCGGAGAAGAAGCGGCCCGTCCCAGTTAACACAGTAATGTAGATGTCGTCTCTCTGCTCGATCTCGCGGAACCGGTCCGCAAGCAGCTGGTACAAGTTGAGGTCCAGGGCATTCAGCTTGTCGGGCTGGTTCAGCGTGACGATGGCGATGCGGCCGTGGTATGTGAGGGTGATGGCCTTGGGGTCTGCCATGCTGCTGAGTGTGCAGTGTGAAGGTGAGCTAAGTCGGGCAGTTGGTTGCTTAAGACTCCTGGCTGCGTACTATGTATATTGTACCTAGGTATGTACCTAGGTTGGGAACTTGGGAGTAGCCGAGGTTTGTCGTTGTTCCAACTTCCAACTTTCTGTGGGGTAGCGCTACGTGTGTATCATGTTTAGACGCTTTCGCACGATATACTCCGTAGTTAGCTGGAGTATATTAACATGATATGTACTCCGTAGTTCTGTCAGGGATGTATGCATGTACTAACTATAGCCCGAGTAATCAGTTATGTAGTTAACTAGGCGTATCCCTGTCAGCCTTGATCGATGCTGTGTCTAAATGGACGCCGTGGTGTGGAACGACTGGCTGAGTAGATTTCAGTCTAGACAGTGGACACTATCCTCATGTCTATCTTCCTAATTCAACTCATAGCAGTCATAACTGAACCCTCGCGTGGTGAAAATAAATAAATAGAATAAATGTGAAGTTGAAGCCAAGAAAAACAAGTTGGGAAGGCGGTGAGCCAGGCCGCAGAAATCCATCCCCAAAACCGTACGACGTTGAGCTCTTCACTTAACTACAGCATATCCATCTCCAATATATCAAGGCAGAGAAGGATATCCGAAGAAAAATGTCAAGCATCCTCCGCAGACTGCAGGGCGGGAACCTGGAAGTCGTCAAAGTGCGTCGTCCTCCTTGATACAAACAACATGTTTTCATACTAACAAACAAGTCTCCAGTTCGGAATGTACATCCTCTTCCCCATCGGATGGATGTACTACTTCGGCACAAACCTGGAGGAGCGGTTCTCCGTGCCTGGTTTCTGGCCCACGGCCGAGCAGTCGCATAAGATCCCGGAGTCGAAGGAAGAAATTGACCGCGAGCTGGATCGGATGCGCATGGTGGATGCTCTTCGGCGGGAGAGGAGGCGGCAGCAGCTGGAGCAGCAGACAATAACCATCTCAGGACAAGGACAAGAACAAGGACGAGAGTGATGATGTGTCATGATATACAAGGCTTGCATAAGGCACGAGGAGAGATTGTTTTATTATGTATTATTCACGCATGTATTATATTATATTGTATGATTATATCCTTCCGGCTAAAAAATTGATCGCATCTCCCATCCACTCGCTCATACAGATCAACGAAATAAAAAAGAATAACAAGAAAACTGGAAATAGACATTGGAAATTACCCAGGATCAACAGTATCATATATAATACCCTAACCCTGCCATGAGAGTATAGTAACAACTGTACAGCTGCATCTACAATCAAACAACCAAGACTCCACCGAGCGCCACGCTCAGGAATGATCAAAACAGTCAAGAATATACAAAAATAAAAGTTATTTGCCAGATGTAATGCCAGAAGTAATAAATAATGAGGGGCGATTCATAGTCACAACTCTTCCAGCGACGCCGTCGACGCAGCTACGACATTGAAAGCACCGGTTGCCGGCCCACTGGCACTCTGCAGGATGGAGCTTGCAGACGGGATATAGTCTTTAATCATGGACACGTCGGCGGTGAAATAGTAGTGGACGTGTCCGTAGATCGAGGCGACGTGGTCCGGAAGGTAGACACAGGCGGCCATGAGGAACAGGGAGACAAACGTGATAACCAGGGAGTCTTTTTTTAAAAAAAATCTGTTAGCTAAGTAGCTATGAATGGGAGGGGAAGGGCTCACTTACTGAAAATGAATTTCTCGGTGGGCGTGAGCATGTACAGGGCAAAGGTGACCTCGTACTGGTAGTTCTTCAAGCGCAGCCATCGCAGAAACGAGGTAGCTGGCGAGACGGACGGGGGGGAGGACATTGTTAGTGTCTTTTGCTTGTTAATGTTGTTATCGAGGCGAGGCGAGGCGGCGTTGATTGACGAGGAGTGATTGAGTAGTGTTCAGTGTTCGCTGTTGAGAGGCGAATTTTGTTCGATTGTGGCGGGAAGCTGGAACGGAAAGAAAAGAAAAGCAGCCCGTATGTGCAACGGAATCGGAACGAAAGAGTACCGAGGCGAGGTAATATTTAAAATCAAACAGGAGACGAAGCGAATAGTCAGCGAATGATTGACTGGAGATCAGATAGATCTCTGATCAGGAAGATGAAGGGCCTGGAGTCACGAAGATAAGCGTCCACTGCCACTGCCACTGCCAACTTGTAGTAGTAGTACTGATGGCCAAGACTCGGTTGTTTTTATGCGTATTTACAACAATTCTCAACTCAGCAGTTGTTATAAAATAGTTAACTATAAAATGGAAGTAAAATAATAATGCTGCTGCCTCAGCTAAACAGTAAAATACTAAAGAAAGATGGGAAAAGGGGCAACCAGCCATGTGGGGGCAATATCCATGGATCCAATGGAGATGAATACCGACGACTGTTGGTTCTACCTTCTCACCACTATGATCTATCTACCATGCCTGTGAATGTGCATCGTCTCCGGACACTCGCCCTCCGGCCGTTCTCCTCGCTGTCCGCGCTCGCCATCAAACAGCTGCCGCCGCGGCCGAAGCTCGACGACAAGGACATCACCGGCTCCTACCTGAAAGGCACAGGGCCCGGCGGCCAGAAGATTGTACGCTCTTCCTTCCTTTCAAATTGACGATCCTCGGATACTGATAGAGCAGAACAAAACAAACTCCGCCGTCCAGCTCATCCATAAACCAACCGGCGTCGTCGTCAAAAGCCAGGCCACGCGGTCTCGCTCGCAGAACCAGAAAATCGCCCGCGAGATCCTCGCCGCCAAAGTCGAGGAACTGGAAAAGGGAGAGCAGAGCCGGGCGGCGATCAAGAATGCCCTGATGCGCAAGCGGAAGGCGAGTTCTACGAAAAAGAAGCGCAGGAAATACCGGGCTTTGGATGAGGCCAAGCAGAAGGATGGTGCTGTGGAGAGCCTAGAAGGAGATATATCTCAACCTACGGCAACACGCTAAACACACACTATGTATCTCGGCACAGCCAATGAATATGGAAAGAGTACAAACATCTTTTCTTTCTACTCGACTATGACATGACATGACCTCCAACTTCACGACCCACCCGGTATCAATGCATTAGGTTGTTTTGATTTGAAACGGAAATCCCAAGAGAAAAAGATACTACGCCATGTACCCGGCCAGGATCTTTTGCAGTTCCGGCGACAATCGCTCTTGAATAAACCCATTAACTCGGCCACCCTGCTTCGAGTTGGCCTCCTTGAGATACTTTCCTGCCCACACTTTGAGGTCGGCTCCAGTATCTGGCCACGGGTCTTTTTGCCGCGGCCGAACTGTGTTCAGTTGCGTAAATCCCACTCCAAATGCCATGTCGTCGACGTCGTGTTCTGTGATCACGTCGTCTCTGGTAATCGGCAGAGGTGGTAGCTCCAACAGCTTGAGAAGAGCTTCGCACGTGAACCCCCAGCCTTTCTTGTACCGTCGTGCAAAAGCTTCCGAGTTTGCCAGCGTCTTGGTGAAGGAAACAACCGCTGTCTTCCGGTCCAGTGGCCTGGCTAGCTTCTGCGATTCCGGTAGAATTACATTAAGATAGATGGGTGTAAATAGCCTATCAGCTGTTAGCTCCGAGTTCACTAATAGAAAAAAAAAAGAAAAGGGAAAAACCTACTCAGCTTGAACTTTGTCCGTGACTTGGATGAAATAGTCAGCACTGTAGCCTTGGTCATCCCGGGCCGAAACAAAGTGATAGAAGCGGACGAATCGCAGTTGGAGAGTTTCCGTCTTGGAGTGTTGCAAACGCGTCAAGATAATCTGCATGATGGAAACAAAATACTGCTCCAGAGTGTTGCTATTGCAGATGTCAGTCTGGAATTGCCAACACACCTTCGGTCACATGACTTACGATGGGAAACTTCCAATCACACTTTCCAAAAGATCAAACCCATGACTTTCGTTGGCCTTGGTCGAGAGCAATTTTTGGAAAATCCCCAGTATGGGCTCAACCTGGTTGTTCTGCAAAATAAACTGCGCGCCGCGCGGAATGATGGCAGATAGTAATCGAACCAGTGCAGGAACATTGCCCTTGGACTCCCACATAACCGGCATGAGGATAGGCGCAATAAGGCTCTGATAGTACTCTGGCAGTGTTGCCGATGGGTTTGCCTCCAGGAGTGCTGCAAACAGTTGAAAGACATAAGGCATAAATTCTAGCATTCATCAATCAGCTCCATCGTCTATATACCTAAACGCCTTGTTCAGCTCACCTTGAACATCCGCCTGAAGTACCTCAGCAAAGGGTGCATAGAGGCTTTGCTCCAGTTTCTCGGGATTGGCAGGAGCAGCAAATCTGTCCAAAGAGGAAAAGATGTCAGTACGAGTCCTGCACTCACATGACACCAGACATACCTAATAAAAGCTCCAATCGATTCGAAATGATAATAGTAGAAACGCGGATTGCTAGGATTAGCACTGATGATTCTCGTAATTTTAACAAGGTGCTCTAGGACCACATCGGTATGTGGAACAACGCCCTCTCTAATGACAATCAAAACTCTCATAACGCATTTCATCAAGAATTCGTTTTCTTGCACCTTCGCCGGCGACGGTTCCTTTTCAACGAGCTGGAATAGATGCTGCAATAGCTCCTTAGCCAAAGGTGTGATGTTGGCCGGTGAGATTATAGGCTGGCCCGTGGAGTCATGGAAAGCAAGCACTCGCTCAACGGCAATAGCTGCATACGTGTACACCACGTAATTATCAGACCCCAAGTGCTTAACGAGCAGAGAAAATACCTGTTGCCACTGCTGCGGCGTTATGATGCTCCGGAATAAATAGAGATATTTTATAGCGTCGACTTTCAAAATTGGGTGCACTCCGCCATCAGATACCAAATCCGCGGCAAGATGCTTCTGGAAGAAGTCCGCAATGTCCACGAGTTTGTTGACCGTCGTAATGCCGTGTGAAGCCGTTGCTGCGCCTTTGGCAGCGATTGCAGAGAACAGATATGTCGCAGTGTCCTTCGATTTCCAGTTGGAGCCGGGATTTTTGGCGTATTCTCCTAGGTAATGGTCCGTGTACTGAGAGACCACCCTCGTGACCGATTCTTCAAATTTGTTGGCCAATTGTCGTATAAAATCCGTCGCTGCACGACGCCTTGTGTCGCTGTCCGAGCCCTCCAAATCACGGCGGATGAACTCAATAGGCTCGTCCTCGAAGAGCTCTTCATCTGACTCCCGCAGCGCAATATTCGGCAAGATTACCTTTTCAATGACTTGACTGAGAGTCCCTTGGTCTTGGAAGATTTTGGCATGCTCGGGCATGCTTGTAGTCGATGTCAGGAACTTCAGTGCCTTGCTGATCAAAATGTCGTACTTTGTCTCTTGACCGACAGTGGTCAACAAGTTCCAAGAGTTCTCCACGAACTGTCCGACAAAGCGCTCAAAGACGTCACTATATTTTTGGACAAATAGGGTCAGCACTTCAAAGATGCCGGCTCTGACGAATTCTAAAGGTCCTGCTTCGCTCTCGTCGTCGGTGTGGAGCAATTGGTTGTCATAAAGTAGATATTTCAGAAGCAGGTTGGCGATGGACTGGTCATTATTCTCGACCATTGGAGCTAGATCTTGACAATTCAAGTCATACAAAAGTTTGATCATGAGATTGAGCTGAGTAAACCCCTGCGATAAAGCCTCTTTATTGGATTTATTCTCCTCAATAAACGAGTCCAGCCCCTATCAACAAAAATCAGTCGCGTCGTCCACCGTCTAAATAAGTAACAAACAGGAAAGTTACCTCAAATAATGCTAAGTATGGAGTGGCGAAAGTGTTCAGCACATGGTTTATTTCAGTGAATAGATCGTCGGATCGGAAAAGAGGACGCCATCGTCGGAAGATTGAGTGTGCTACGGTGAGGACTCCGTTGTTGACAACCGGATTCTTGGGGTCTAATCGTGACACCAAATCCTGTTCACGTCAGTTGATTGACATTTTTACTGTTGTAGCAGTCTTCCAAACATACAGACACGAGTGTATCCCATCGCTCCCAGAAATCGCTGTCTGCAATCACGCTGACTGCCTCTCCGAGTTGAGTTTGGATACCGCCCGGGACATTGATCATCAAATTGATCAACTCTCGCTTGATTGTGACGACTTCGTCTTGTGGCAGCTTGTGGTTTCCATCCTCGTCTACCCAGCCTCTTCGGATTAAATTTTTAAAGCACAGGGCACTTGCGAGCCGAGTGTTGTATGGGTAGTCCGCGGAGGCTGTGATCTGGAGAAGAAATAACGAGAACCCTGGCTTCTTTTCTTCTTGGCGGAGCGCGAGTTCGGCTGGAAGCTTCAACTTTTAGACACAAGGGTTTACAAGGGATTTTCATGTTAGAGCATCCTTCACAGTAAATCATACCTTGCTTGTTCTGCCTGGGATCCAAGCTGGCATCCAACAGCTGAGCAACAGCGCCCAGGTTGCTTGCCATTTCGAGATTGTCAACAGAGAAGTACGTGAGATGGCAGAGACGAGCGGAATAAATCAGTGGGTAGTGTTAAGTGCCAAGTTCTTGATGGTACGATACGCAATGCAGGTTGCTTGATGCCTTCTCTAGCAGGAAAGGTAGATTAAGAAGAAGAATGAAGAAATGTCAATAAAACGCCGCTTTCCTTGTCTGGCAGTTTGTTTGGCGGGACCTCGAAGGCGGTGAGCGAGGCGGCGGGCGCTGGCCCGGCGCTTTGTTGTTCCTGCTCCGACCGGCGGAGTCATGTGACTCCCGGAACAACGTCGTTCCGGAGTGTAGTGCGCCTAACCAGTTGTGATTAGCGGCTTCTTGGCAACGCCGCGTCCAGCCGATTTGGGAAGCCAGCAACTTCCCAAGTTCCTCAACAACCTCTTCTCTGCAACACCAAGTCGTCTCATCCCATTCACCATGTATGTCTGTTAAGTACGTTAAGTACTAATCCCCCCGGTCATTCCCATCGCCAACCGTGCACCGTGTTTCGATGCTACGAGCTCCGCTAGCCTTGTGGCCGCGATAACCGCCATCAGATCCCGCCGCTACGACGTCCGCTTATCTCGAGGATAAATCAGTTTAAGATTAACGATGGGGAACCCTTCCAAGACCTCCGAGACCCAGTTATAATATCACCTTCGATCCCAGTTACATTAGACTTCTGCTACCTTACAATTCTTCGAGTTCCACCTCGATGGTATAAAACGAGCTCTTGGTTGAGTCCATCTATTATCTACCCTGTACGTCGAAATCTGGTTTCCCTCATGTATGGCAGGCATATCGCTCTCTTGCAAAGTGTCTTCTGCTAATGGAGCTTGCCTGGGTTTCAGTCTTGGTAAAAGATTAGGCCAAGGCATACTTTACATTCAAAAGCTGCCGACGCTGTGCACGAGCTGCGGATGTCTTCCGAAAATGATCCACCTCAAAAACCAGCTGCGTCTTCTTTTGCAGACGTGTTCAAGACTTTAGCTTCAGGCCGCCGAAAATCCATCTCGCCGCTCTCTGCTGCTGAAAATACCGCCGACCCCGCAAATCATGCCATCGATGCACGCAGAGGCTCTCGTGTGACTTTTACATTCGAGACAATGCAACGTGGAAGTCCTTCCGCGAATTCCTTGGACCCAGATGCCGTTCCGGACTATGAAAATGCTCTGCGGACTCTCAGAAACCCAGCACTAGCTGTTGGCGAGGTCGCCATCCTTACCAAGCATTCGACGAAGTTCAGCTCAGAGCAAGTAATAAGCCTTTGGGAAGCTAGTGCACATCTCCTGTATCAGGATGAGTCCGAAGATGCCCGACAGGGGGCGTCCCTATTCTTGGAAGCGGTCGTGGAGCGACCGGATCTTTCAACGGATTTGAGGGCTCAATTATGCAATAGCATACTGGCTCCAACGTCAGCCGACGTGATACCTACACGGGTTAATGCGTTGATTGCATTGACAGACAATGGCAGAAAATTGGACAGTATGCAAATTAATATCATCCCCACACTTGCAGTCTGTCTGCTACCGTTGTTCAAAGTCGTTGCTCCGCTACGCTCGAAAGCGAAGAAGAGCAGATCACTCCGTGCGAATGATGTTGAAGAAATACACTTAGGCAATCTCTTCGACTTCATCCTCAATGTCATCACACTTCAAAACACCCCTCTAGAAGAGAAAGATACGGAACTTCTACTTGAAGAGATCTTCAAGGTTTGCAAGAGGACGACATCTCCAGGGGACCTCAAGAATTCTTTATCCGTGATTGACGCCATCATTTCTTGCGCAGAACTTCCCAGTAATAGTTTTGTTCCGTTGTTGGAGGTTCTGTGCAGCATCCGCGCTTCTGTCAAATCCCTCTCAGGTCCCACTTCCCGCGTTATACGCAATATTGTCAAATCTCCCAAGAGGTCAGCTATGTTTGACCTCCTCTACTCTTTCCTAGAGGAAGTTCCCGAAGATCATGGTCGAAATCTCAATGTCACGCGGGGCGCCATTGAAACGTTCATTGATATGACCCGGGTTTTTGATCGGCAAGGTCTGCCAGAGTTGTCATTTTCAAGACTAGTCGACTCCCTTCAGGGAGTTGCGGAACGGGGTGGTGACCGATTGTTCGCAAATATCCTTGAACTATGTGCGAGTCTATTGGATGGTGACCTTGCTTCTGTCAGTTTAGACGAACAAGACTGGACGACCTTCGCTGATCTGCTAATCCATTGCTCTGGCGGTATTCGTGAAGAAGTCGTAACCAGCCCAGAATCTCCTGTACTTTCTCCTTCAAGGAATATACCCCAAGATGATCACCTCGCTACCGAAATTTCCCGCATAACATCACTAATAGTGGGCCTATGGGACCGAATGCGCCCTGAGCAGCGGTATGATATCGCCCGCTTCCTGAGAACAACGCACCATCATCTTTCACCATCCCAAGCGCGTCTCTTAATAAACTATCTTACGACAGAAAAATCTTTCTTTCCGGGAAATGGTGATTGGGAACCTGTTGCTAAGTGGCTGGTTGACTCATTTATCCAAACCCCAGGCAAGTCTTCGGACGTGCGCATCTTTGCTTTAGAGGCACTCGAAGAGGCTATTTTTGAAAATGAAAATTTAGCCAAGTTTGAACAAGCCGGTACCGTCAGCCTTCTACTTCAAAATTTCGCCGACGAGACCGACACTATATACCTAGCATCGCTTGTGTCCGTGATGGTTGAGATCGGGACTCGAGCAGATAATGGCGTTTTCCATACCATCGTCGATACTTTGAGCTCACCGATGACTTCTGATTTACCCGAAGATGAGGATCCAGCTATTATGAGCGGGCAGCTATCACCGTCGCGCCGTAGCTCTGCATCTGCATTTGAACCATCATTATCAAACGTCTGCATGATTGGTCTTGTGCGGCTCTTTCTCCGTTTCTTGAACGTGTCGGCCCAGCGAGCAGCGCTACTATTCGAAACTCTTATATTCATCACAAAGACATCCAGGAAAAGACCAGCTGACGCTATGCTGACGGTTCTGAAACTTTTGTTTCGGTTACGCTGTGATTCTTCGGGTGCGGTAATAGTTATCACGGACGTCGAAAATGACTTTTTGGTGGCTGTGCTCAGTAGAACCCTTGATATTGGAGTTAAACAAACTCCAAACGCAGAATTATCTACGAATGAACGATCGTCGATAACTAGTGACGACAGCAATACTGCAAGTACAGGGAGACATTCTTTACGGGAGCAATCCATTCCCACTGCCGGAGTGCAAAAGTCAATGCCCCGTATGAGTAGCTCCCATTTTCGTGCAACAACGAAATCAATGCCTCCGAGTTGGATGCAAACTGGCTCAAGTCTTCCTGAGGAACCGCCATCCGTTTCGAGTCCCTTTGTTTATACTTTTAAGCATGCTGCCAGGGAGACAGAAACCGAGCCTTCGAGTCCGCCAATAGAAATATTGAAAGTCAATATTTATTTAGAAACGGTTATAGATTTGCTTCAGAAACGCGATACATCATGGGACGTTTACAGTTACATCCTTGCTCATTTAGGCCCACAGCTCAGCAACCGAGATTTTTTCTCCAATGCCGTCCCACAGATCCAAATGCTTCGCAATATTCTGTGTAGCCAAATCAAAAGCGAAATGTTTCGAGAGCCTCCAGCTATAGCTGGTATCAAGAAAGCAGATGTAGCTATGTGTATTTTTGATTGTTTGGCCATGCTCGTTGGATATCACCAATACTTTGCAAAGAGCGAGCAGGATGAACTTGTCCGGGCATTCATGCTTGGTATCGGATCTTGGGACGGTACATCACGAGGATGTATTCATGCTCTATCAGTATGCTGCCATGAGATACCATTATCGGTGACAAAATCATTGAATGCAATTCTTGATAAAATGGCGAAAGTGATAACCATGGCCTACGTGGCAGTGCACATATTGGAGTTTCTGGCACTCCTTGCTCGACTTCCTGATGTTTATGTCAACCTACGAGAGGAAGAGATTCGTACCGTCTTTGGTATATGTATCCGCTTTATTCAAACAAGCAGAGAACATCGGCACAAGGCAAACACTGGTGCGATTTCCACAAGGCTTAGTGGTGGGCTGAGGGAAATAGCTGCAACACAGCCTGATTCAACCGAATCAATTTGGCAGGAGGGCATGTCTCGATATGTATACACGCTGACGTATCATGTGCTCGTTTTTTGGTTTCTTTCTCTGAAGCTCCAGGATCGTGCAAAACACGTAAATTGGATCACAAACCGACTTATTTTCACGAATGAGCATGGCGAGGAAGTTGTTGAAGAACAAAGCGAGGTGTTTATAGACTTGATGCAGCGTGTGACATACTCAGACTTGGGTGATACGGTTCCTTTCGAAACATTTCCTCCATCCCCGGAGGATGGACCAGTCATCTCTAAGTCATGGATCGTCGGGATGAGCATTGTAACAGTTGAAACTGCTGTTGTTTCTGGCCTGACACAGATTATCAAGCGGATGGCATCTGGCACAACCTATGTTGAATACCGGCAGCGTACAGCCCCGGTATTGCCTCATCAGGTACCTCCAATGCCTGATGCTTTGTCAAGGACTGACACTTCGAGTCGCACTGCCATATTACCTTCTCATGTTCTTCTTCAAATGATGACCACTGCTTTTCCTACACCAAAAGTCTCACAGCCTATACCGTTACCAGATGATACCATGACGCGTCGGACTCTTAGTCTATTTGACAAAAACGACATTGTCGATGGACATAAGGTTGGTGTTGTTTTTATCGGCCATAACCAAACCTCAGAAGCCGAAATATTAGCGAATACAGCTGGAAGCCCAGATTACGAGCACTTTTTGGAAGGCCTCGGAACCAGAGTCTCTATTCGGGGAGCTCAATTCAATACCCAGGGTCTTCACAGTGATATCGACGGTGAGTATACATATGCTTGGAGGGATCGTGTGACGGAAATGATTTATCATGTAGCCACCATGATGCCTACAAATCTTGAAAGAGATCCTATGTGTGTGGCGAAGAAACGTCACATTGGTAATGATTTTGTCAACATCATCTTTAATCGTTCCAATAAACCGTTTAATTTTGAGACGATCCCGTCGCAGTTCAACTCCATCAACATTGTCATCACTCCTGTGAGCCGAATTGGGGAGTCCCATTGCGATGAAAACACGGATAGTACCGACTATGACTACAACAAGCTATTCTATGTAGTCAGAGTCATGAGCAAACCTGGATTGCCTGAGCTTTCGCCCGCCTCAACACCTAAAGTGATCTCGGGCAAGAGCCTTGCTGCGTACGTCCGAATTCTGGCAATGAACGCGTCAGTTTTCTCGCTGGTTTGGAACCTAGAGGGTGGCGAACATATCTCTTCATGGAGGAACCGACTTCGCGAAATCAAGCGACTGCGCGAACGGGTACTTGCACCTCCTGCAGCGCCTTCGGATGCCACGGAGGGAGGATTTTTGAGCCATCGTCGCAATACAAGAGCGAATGTTCATGGTGACGACGAGACACAAACACGACCTCCGGCGCGTACGGATGTTGGGGCCGAGTGGAATACTGCCGTTGACCACATTTCCCAAGCGCTTGACTTTTCGCGTTGGACCAGATAATCGATCTTCCAGGGTCTACTCAGGCACATATTCTGGTGACTATTCTGTCGATCAAAAAAGTTCTTAGCTACATTCCGTCTACTATTATTCGAATTGACATCAATCAAAACAAAACAAAACTCAAGGCAAAAAACGGGTGGTTCCTATTTTTTGCAATGCTATTATTATTATTTATATTCACGACGAAACGACGATATCACGGGACCATGAAAACAAAAGCGCTATCTCACGTATTATTTTATGTCTGCCATTTGAAGTGTTCTGAGACAGGAAACAAAATCTATGAAACGATCTCAACTCATTAAAAAAAAGGGAGGCGGTCGTCATTTTAACCCAAAAGTTCTTGAACGTTGGAATCAGATCGAAAAAACACCGTCAATTCGACGAAATCGGGACAACAGCACGTTTGTTTGTTAAAGCGAATTTGAGGTGGAATATTTATTATAATGAACTAAAAGTTTTTTTTTCTTTTTCTTGTCCATCGATTAATTCTATTTCAGTAAGAGATTATTACGGTATTAATAACCTAGGTATACGTTGTGACGGTTAGCGGGGCGCATCTTTCGGCCCCTGACCAACCAGAGTGCGGAACGGAAAAGAAATTCCCCGATCCCGTTTAGCGCGAGGCTGTGGAAGTACTGTGTATACCATATGGGGGATAGCGGTTCGTCTCGCCGCTTTAACGGGAGCTGCCCCACTGGGTGAGGCCTATATAAACTGCGAGTGCGTCCCCGAACGACGATTGTCAATTCCACGTCCCTTTTTTCTTTGCTACCGCTCCGGCTACTCACCTCTTTCTCAGCCGTGTCTGCCTAGTGGGAGACTACACGAATCGCTGATCCTAGCATCTTCCCTCCCCCCTGCGCGGATCCACCCCATTCCTGCGCCGCCTCCCCTTC